>JAMKQA010037022.1:0-13149 GCA_024699735.1 Posidonia australis | reverse complement strand
GGAAAATTTTCCTGTAGGCACCCCATTTGTTTTAGTTTTCTGTTTTTTAAAATAAAATCTAATTATATAATTAGTTAATCTATAATATAATTTACTATTTGTTAAGGTTTCATCTTAATTTGAATTATATTCACTATTAATTTTTAATCTAAAATTTAACGGTTAGAATTTAACAAAATATGTTGAATATTAAGATCTTTAAATCAAGAATCAATAGTTGTTTAATTTAAATGAAAATTTCACTATGTATTTATGGATATTTAATAAGTATATCTATACGGTTATTTCTTCTTCCTTATGTCTTTATGAAAAATAAAAAATTATCTACATATTCCTTATATGTAGGCACTTACATAAAAAATGTCCCCAAATTAAATTCAAGATAAAGATTTCTAGAATAAGGAGGGAAGGAGGGAGAAGAGATCTAGAAGGAGAGGGAGTTGTTAAAAGGCATACGTCAATCACGTAACTCTTTGTAATATTTTCCTTTTAGCAGAAAAGATCACGTCATTTCATTGATTTCAAATACATTTCGGGAGAAGAGATGTAGTTTCCTCAACATTGTTGATGCCGACACCATTGTCCTTGCGTTGGAAGAGGACCTCCATCTATCAACGGTTTTTGTTTCGTTGGAACATGACTCGTAAATATTTTCCCCTATGTTCAAATGTGCAATGTCATAAACCATTGATCCGATTATTGCTTTTGTAAAAGGTTTGCATTGTTCACAAGTCATGGTTGAAACCATAAAACCATCTTATTCCACGTCTTAATAAAATTCCAATGAAACTTGCTGTCATACAATTCCTTTTATTCGTACATCTCCTCTTTAGACCATATTTGGAATTTTTTAAACGTAGAAGTGAAATTCTAAGTTTTTTTCTATAAATTCACTTTTAGAAGTTTTTATAAAAAATAGATTCTAAATTATTGTCAAAAATCTTGTTTGACAAATAAAATTATATTAGTAGAAGTTAGACATTACCATAAGATAAAAAACGTCTTGTAAACCCTCCTTCTCTTTCTTTTTTTTATTTTAAGTAATTGATCAAAAATAATAAAATTAACATTGTAATTACATACTTTATTATCCAATTTCGATTGAAAACTTCCTCCAATCAGCTTCTGAAAAACGATGAATTTACACATTATTTCTCTTATCCTTGCTTCTGTGAAAAATACGAGAACTTAATCCTATTTGTTCCATAATTTGTTAGACTAATCACCCAAAAGTCATCTAAAAATAATTTCAAACGGGATCTTACACCCATTCCTTTTACAATAGATGTTGCCCAAAAAAAAAGAAAAAAGAATGATCAACAAAAGAATGATCAACAAAAGAATCAAAATGAAGGTCTTCATCAGCACCTTCCCTTGGCAGACGAAGCCTTTCTTCAGAAATTTTCAAAGCAGGTGTTTCGGTTTGGGATTTCAAGGTCCAATAACGCCTATTGTTCAATGCTCATTAACTTCCAAAGTTCTGAAGAATAACTGGACAATTAACGAGACAACTACCCTTTGAAACAATTAAAATTAAACCAGCATTGAAACTACCATCACAAAAACTGAATACCATTTAACGAGGGTACAGTTTATCAACGATGTAGATTTCCTAACCGCACGGTGGTCCTTATGCCTTCGGCCTGTCCCAGATCTCTTCTCAGTAAAAATAAACCAGCATTAGCTCCGTGGTTTGAACAGGCAGTGTCATTTAATTAGACGATTCTCTTCAATATAATGCCAAGTTAACAAATTATTTTGTAGGCAATTCATTAAGCTTTCCAAACAAACAAATCTTCATTATCATATTTAAACATACATATTTGGCAAACTTATCTTTTCCATGAAAACAAAAATAATAATTTCGCTTTCAATCAAGAAAAATGATTAATTCTATATCATGTCGTATAATACGAAAAGACCAATTCCAACGATAAACTTCTCAACTATGAAGAAAGTAACTTTGCCAAACACCACAACGTACACAACGAACTGCATTAACGGTGTTGTCAAAATTGTCGTGCATTCATAGTCTCCACCAACAGTTGACCTAATATCATCATTTACAAGGATTATCTTCACCGTGTAAGCTACCATTTAAAAAAAAAACAGAAACAAAAAAAAAAAATATACCACATCATACACCCAATAGCTTTTCCAAAATTCCCTCAACTAAGACGAAATCTACACTTTTAGAGAAAAAAATTTGCTATGAAATAACTTTCTTTAAATTGTGTATTTTTGTAAATTTATAGCTTCTAACTCCATTAGCAAATTGCATATTTGCACTAATATAAACACCTATTTAAATTTCTTTTCTGAGAACTTGTCTACATCATTTTTCTTCGAAGAAATATAAACATGATGTGCTTGCTACTTTTTCTCTAATGATAGGTACCATGCTACTACCATCCATTACAAGATGTAATATTTTGGTAGATGATGCCAAAGGATCAGTCCTTTTACTGCTTTATCAAAAAATAAAAACTAAAATGATATATTTTACACCATAAAAAGGAAGGAAGCGACTTCCTGACCAAATACAAACTTCAATAACAAAACAACAATTTCAGTTTTCACTTTTCTAATACAAAATCCCAAACAATTATTAGGTCTCTTCAATATTTGCAGTCAAGATACACATAATACTTTCTCCAATAGAACTTCAACGTTTTCAAGGTTTATGGTCAAGGTACCTAGAATACTTGCCTCTAAAGAACTGCCATGTTTTCAAATGGCAACAACACACAAAATTTCAAGAAGAAGTTTAACTGTATCGATAAAACTTACATGAATATCAACCAGAAAGTGATGTCATGAGTGTGACCTTTGTATGTGACCCATACTAAATTAAGAGATCCGAAGCTGAAGATCTATTTCTAGTACTACTGCTACTTAGTTTTAACCGACATAGAGAAAATAAACAAAATCAACTTGCTATGTTCAAAAGCATCATACTACCTTCTCTCAATTTCCGTACTTGTAAAGAAAAACAAAATATATGCTTTTTTTTCAAAATGACAAACTCAAAACATTCTTAGAAATACATTGGTAATGCTAATTTATAAAAATTAGAGTCCAAGACAAGTGATATGCATTAATAAACAAAAGAAACACCTAAAGACAATGCTCATTCTTTAAAAGGGATCCAAAACATTATTCATGATTTATATTGCTAAATCAAAATGTTCAGTATTGGTTCCACATTGTTATAAACTTATAATGCTAACCTAACAAACATAGTTTCTATTTCTTGCCACTTTTCTTAATAGCAGCACCACCAAATGAAGCATTCGGCTCGTAGAATGCCTGTTTCATATGAATCAAACTATCCAATCAGTCACACAATAACTATAAATTAAAGAGGAAAGGGAAATTCATAGATAGAAGAAAGAAGTTAAAGTGAATGTAGATCCCAAAATGGAGGCCCTAGTGATAAAAGAGTATTGATAGTGATTTAAGTAAAAATAAGAACATCTAAAAGAAATATGATATTACCTGTCTCTATCTACTTGTTCTGGAAAAGATCAATGACTGAAATATGGAACACTAACTGACTTAGTAATAAATTGGCATAGCATAATATTTATTAACCGGTGATTATCATGGACTTCTAAAGATGTAGATACCAACACACATCTAGATAATATTGCTCTTCATATATATTTTTCTACGTTAATATTCTTTTTAGAAGATCACCAACATAACATTGGAAAAAAAAAAGAATCATTCAGCAACAACATAAGTCTAGTCATTCTATAAGATCTCTGTCATCTTCTAACATAAGATCTTACGACAAAGCCAGGTCTCGCCAAAGAGGAGACAAAGACAGAACTGTTGAAAAAGAAGAAGTTGCTACAATATGCAAACCTTACGTAGAATTGTGAAACAACTGATTGTAGTTTCAAGAAAACAATGCATATGAATCATCTATTTTAGTACCTAGAAAAGAAACATGAGATACCTATATAGACTTGAGAATATCTTAAAAAAATGACATATTCATGATCCTATACAATTTCAAACTTTTCTTGCATAATGACTCCTCAATAGAAAATGAGCCAAAATAGCATCTATATGAGACTTTACACTTGATCATGATTTTGAAAAATACAAAAGATCCATAGATGCAACAAATTTCTTCATGATTTTACCTAATTGGAAAATATCCCAACATTATTAACAAGAACAATAATGAGATCAATATAGTTCAGGTGTTGAATAATAATGTAATGCACTAATGATTGATGATTGTCTAACAAATGACCTGATTAAGCAACTATTTAGAAACAAAGATATGATAAGTGCAATGACTAAATGCATTTAGGAAAAGAAATATGGATTGAAGATGCAATACCATTGGGCTAGAAATGTAAATAAGTCAAAAATATAGACAACTCCATAACATTGTCATTTGCATGAGTACCTTAAATGAGAAACTATATGAACCTTGCTACATTTGCTTCAAATTATGAAATAGAAATGTAATATTTCAAGAATGTGACAAAATAGAACCAAGCAATTGCAAAAAATCCAATGAATCTGGGAAAAAAATACCTAAAAGTTAAATACGAAAGATATCTAGTATCAGATCTAAAAAAACAACAAACTACAACCAAAGTTGAGCCATGTGTTTCATTTGAACTTAATTACTTGACATCAACCTCATGAGAATTGTTATTGTATATTAAGATAAATTGCATGAAGATTCGTGTAACCCAAAAGGTATGCTAGTTTCTTGATAAAATTAAGTCCATGAAAATAAGTTAATAAACCCATATGTGGATTCCTCCTGTACCTCACCTTACCAACTTGACTTCAACATCTATACGTAGAACATCTAACTTAGACTTGGCTACAAAGAACTCTTATCTTTATTTAGTGCTACAACGATAGTTTTCATGAGCTTAGTACCATTCCTTAAACCAAACTCAAATTGGAAATATAGATCTCTGAAACTCTAAAAGTCTTCATGGTAATTTTATAGAAAAATCTAGATTATTGGAATACTACAGTTATAAATAAGTTATATTTTCACATGTACATCCAAATCCAAATGCAAAAAAAAAGGGATATACTTAACCTATAAGAATGAAATACACCAAAACAACTTATACCACCAAGTAGGTGTATTAGAAACTTACAAAACATTAAATATGAACCATTCAACATATAATAATTTCAAATTTCAAGCGTAAACAGAACAACCCAAAATGCTAAAGGCAAATAAGGCACCTTTCTCCACTGAACTCATATTCCATCACCAAGCACAACAGGAAATAATAAATCTAATAATGGAGAGAAGAAACTGCTCTCAATTGGATTACTTCTAATGTTGCTTAATCTTTCACTCTTTCCTTTTTAATCTCATTATCTCAGAATGTGCAGAAGAATTTATTCTTATTTATGATAAATTAGAGATAGCACGACAATGCTTGTAAAGCAGCAAACAGTTGTATCATGCTCTTCTAATCAATCCTGACCATAAAGGCAGCATCCTTCAACTTCTATACGTAGAACAACATCTAACTTAAACTTGGCTAAGAAGAATTCTTTATCTTTATTTGGTGCTATAATGATAGTCTTGATAAGCTTAGTACCATTCCTTAAACCAAACTCAAATTGGAAAAATAGATCTCTGAAACTCTAAAAGTTTTCATGGTAATTTTATGGAAAAATCTAGATTATTGGAATACTATGGTTATAAATAAGTTATATTTTCACATGTACATCCAAGTCCAAATGGGAAAAAGGAAAATCTACTTGACCTAGAAGAATGAAATAGATAAGATGATCATATTAGTCCCTCCAAGAAATAAAATGCTAATTTCCAAACATATCACCAATCCCAATTTCCAAGAATCGGAGTAAACCAACAAATAAGACTAGTAAAAAAACCACCTTAAATTTCATTTTAAATGAAACTGTTAGCATTTTAAAAGAGAGAAATAAATATTACCTAGAAGAATGAAATAGATAAAATGATCATATTAGTCCTTCCAAGTAATAAAATGCTAATTTCCAAAAATATCACCAATCCCAATTTCCAAGAATCAGAGTAAAACCAACAGATAAGACTAGTAGAAAAAAACATCTCAAATTTCATTTTAAATGAAAAAGAAAACTATTAAAAGAGAGAAAGACATCCAAAAATATACCAAACCAACTTATACCAACAAGTAAGTGTGATAGAAACTTACAAAATGTTAAATATAAACCATTCAGCATATCATAATTTCAAAGTTTCAAGCATAAACAGAATAAACTCAATTGGATTACTTCTAATGTTGCCTAATCTTTCACTGCTTCCTTTTTAATGTCATTGTCTCAGAATGTGCCTAAGAATTTATTCTCATTTGTGATAAATTAGAGATAGCATGACAATGTTTGTAAATCAGCAATCAATTGTGTAATGCTCTTCTAATCAATCCTGACCATAAAGGTAGCAGCTAATTGGCTAGATGACATTACCACTGAACTATAGAATATTCCAAGCCTACACACTTTATTTATGAACATATCTTAAATAACTGTTGAACTAAAAAGTATGCCTAGCCTACATGCCTTGACCACGAACATGTCTTGAGCAATCGAGCACTCAGACAAAGAGATGAGGAAAAATGGAAATCCAAAACTGCTAGTTGAAATAAAGGTAGCACCTTAGTAACATGAAATGCATCCCATGCACTATGCAGCTTGTTGTCAGCATCCTCTTTGCCCTATAAGTCAACTTTTGCACCATTTTCACCTACCACAATAATGAGAGTTTTAGTATTGCATCAAATACTTTCATAAAAAATTTTAAAAAAGAGAAATACATTGTTAAATAAAAAACCATGAAAAAGAGACTCCTGTTGCCATCTTCTCATATGCACATTGATGAAACACCGTCCTTAATAGTACATGAAAAAGAATTCAATGACATAAACACATGCATTTGCCACCTCTAGCTAATGGTGCAGACTTACAAACATGTTAAGTAAATTCAAAATTAATACAAGAGATTATATCTATCAATTCACTTGGAAACTCGTGCAATATGATTTTCTCCATGCTACTTATTATTTTATGTACATCAACGCCAAAGAGATGGAAGAAAAGAGGTAGTGACGTATGTTTGCCACCAAATCCTAAATGAGAATTAAACATGCTATAATATGCGCGGAGGCCTTTTGCAAGAATTGCAGATGCCAATGTACTCTTTGCTCTCTTGCAATATTGCATGTTCACCCAACTATAAGACTATATAAAAGGAGAGGAAAAGCTGAACTTGACCTGGAACAATTACAAATATATCTAAATGTGTTAAATAATCCAAACTCCTTTAAATTCTAATTTATCTCCTTAGAACTATACGGATATCTTCTTGATATTCTGACCACTTTTGAGCTAGTTATATAAATTTACCAAGCAACCAAATACCCAAGTTTACTAAATAGCTTGTCAATTTTGAGATGTCAACATTTCAAAAAAGTTAAAGAAAATTAACGATATTTGGTCACTACATTATGAGATGTTTCAGATAAATCATTGCAAATCATACTTAATTCAATACTTTCTAGAATGCGAGCTTACAATCAAGAGGTCTGTCAAGGAAACTTAACCTGTTCAAAGGTTGCATGATTATCTCATCATGTATTCTGAGGTTTCCTATGGCCATTTCTCATCCACTATCCCTAATTGCCATTATTACTGAGTTTGACATGCCAACATTCATCCTTAAGAACCCACAACACAGAAAAACAAATTCATTTATTTTAAGCAAAAGATATCCCATTCAAAAGCAAAGGACATCCAACAGCCATTCAAAGGCTTCAATAGGAGCATTCACAAACCTCATATGAAGAACTCACTCCTGACTAAATAATACACATAAGAACCCACAACAAAGAAAAATAAATTCATTTATTTTAAGCAAAAGATACCCCATTCAAAAGCAAAGGACATCCAACAGCCATTCAAACTCACTCTCCTACAGCATCCATTAAAAACTCACTCCTGACTAAGTAATACACATAAGAACCCACAACAAAGAAAAATAAATTCATTTATTTTAAGCAAAAGATACCCCATTCAAAAGCAAAGGACATCCAACAGCCATTCAAAGGCTTCAAAAGGAGCATTCAGAAACCTCATATGAAGAACAAAATTTTTTTGTGGAAGAGTCTCACAGCGTAAACCTTCTGGTTAAGGTCAAGCATGCTGCAGAGGAAGAGACAACAGCCTTTCATGAGCATTCAGCAGCCTTGAGGGCGTGTGACAGGAAGCCACAACTCCTCCTCCTTGACCGCATTCCTCTTTCATAAGCCCCACCGCGCGCCACAACCCCATCCACCCCCCACCCCGCCCCCCCTCGAATCCTACCTGAATCATCTCCAAATGGACCCATGTTCATCTCCTCAAAAGCCCAACCACCTGTGTCCAAGTAGAAAACCTACAGAGTACTGCCACTTCCTTCCATAATCCCAAGTAGAAGAGACAACTTGTGCAAGGAAGAGAAGAATGTAGTAGCTTTCCTGAGATGAACAGTGGACATTCTCTAATTCTCTCCCGTTCCCACGCGTGAAGGGTACTTAGCTCAGCTCCAAAATAATCGAAATACTTTCTTGGAAATAAGAGATGAGTGATCCAATGAAAACATACCAACTGTTGCAAGCGACAACACCAACTCCTAATCAATCCCTCTACTCCTTGAGCATTCTCCATCTCCATTTTAGATCCGCAGTTCACAGGCCAACGTCACAACTGCAGTTCCACGAGCGACGGAGAGAGAGAGAGAGAGAGAGGAGAGTGGTAGACCTGAAGTCCTGAACACGAGAGAAAAGAGACCCACCTTCTATGAAGCTTCCTTCTACTTTGCGAATATTTTTTATATAATTTTTTTATTCAGGAAATGATTTATGTAGGTGTCTTAACAAAAAATTTCTGTAGTTTATTTTAGTTTTCTGTTTTTTAAAATAAAATGTAATTATATAATTAATTAATCTATAATATAATCTACTATTGATTTAAATTTCATCCTAATTTGAATTATATTCGTTATTAATTTTTAATTTAAAATTTAACGGTTAGAATTTAACAAAATATGTTGAATGTTAAAATCTTTAAATCAAGAATCAATATTGTTTAATTTAAATGAAAATTTCATTATGTATTTATGAATATCTAATAAGTATATCTATATGGTTATTTCTTTTTCCTTATGTCTTTATGAAAAATAAAAAATTGTCTACATACTCCTTATACGTAGACAACTACATAAAAAATGTCCTCATTTTTATTTTGCAACAACGCCATTGTTTCAAAACAGAACGGGAATAAACCCGTCACTGGCAGAAAACTTTTGTCTGCTTCTGGTTCGCTCCCGAACCATATGACAAGCAGAGCTGTGATGATGTTAACGAGACCCCCGCTGGTGAGGATAACAAACAACGTGAATCAACTGATATTTTCCATGTATATGCAGGTGGCAGCATCTTCGTCCTGCAGAAGAGTGTGATAAATCAACTATTTCAGTACAAACAAATAAAAGTTGTTGGATGACACATCAGTTTTCAAAACTTTCCGTGTGAATATAGACAGAAGATAAACCCACAGGTGCATTTCATGCTTGTGATTAAACCAAGGTAACTCCTAAGTCCTAACCCACTAATGAGATATGTGTAATGGAGATTTGAAGGAATGAACCATACAGGGCTAAAACAAATAAAATCTTTATAACCGGGTTGCACTTTCTATGCCATGTCCCTCGAGCAGGAGAAACCGATAAACCTTTGTGGATACGGTTTAGTTGTACAGTAATCTTTCACCACTGACAGGTAATTGGGACAGATCATAACAAAGTAAGTACTGATGTGGACCTATCTCTCAATTGATCAAGCATTAATTCCTATTCCGTCGGGCTATGCATAAGTTTCCTCCATGTATGTCTTCAACTGCACTGTAGCCTGACTACATGACAGAGAAATAGAAAGTGTGAAGAGGTGGAGAGGCTACAGTGCACTGTGCAGATGAATGGGGCTTGAGTTGACTGCTTGGGAGTTGGGCATAAGAAAGAAAACTGTCCCTGCCCATTGTATTAGCATCTAAAGTTTGTCATTGTTTAGTGCCCACCAGACAAAACACTGATTTAATCATAGCCAATTAATGATGGGACGGTTGTGTAAAAACGAATCATATTGCACCACGTTTGTTTGGCTGTTGGCATGTTGCCGATAAGAAACAGCGGTGTTGCTGAAGGATAAATAAGGATGCTTAGGAACCTGACAATCATGTTGAGCAGCGGAGGTGTCACTCTGTCAGTGCCAAGAGTTTCTTTCTGAAATACCTTTACCTTTACCACTGGAATATTAATCGATGTCTTGCGTTCATGTGAAGTTTGAGGGACATGATTGTTTAGTTCGAATCTAAAAAGGTGTTTGCTCGTCGACTTTTCCCATAAGAATAAAATCCACAGAACTTCGAATTTTAAGGTTGTGATGTACAAAATAGAAAGATTTTACCTGATTTTGACATTGACGTTTGTAATGTACAAAATACAAAGATTTTTAGGTTTTGAGTTTTCATAAGATAATCACTGAACTCAGTTTTTTAAATAAACATGAGAGTGTTCAATTGTTTATTTAAAATTTCAAAACAATTTTGTCCACGTCAAAATCATCTAAAATCTATCATATGAGTTATATAAGCAAACATGATGCTATTATTATAAAATCTCACATTCTAAAATCTTTTTTTTTTTAAGTTAAATTTCTGAAGTTGATTCTCACAAGAAGTTCTAGCTAGTAATCCTTGGGAAACACAACCTAAGACTTAAATAGAATGGATCTCCAAATAGATACATTGGGCCATCTTGAGGCAGGGGACTCTTTTTTCCTTTTCTCTTTATTGTTACATTCCAGGTCATAAATAGAATACTTATCTTAAGCATACATAACAAATTGATATATGTTATTCAATTTCCTAGAGATGACCTACTAGTAACAAACATTCAATATGCAGATGACATAATTATATTCTTATCTCTTGAGGAATATTATATTATCAATATCAAAAGAGTTCTTACATGTTTTCAAATATGTTTAGGTTTAAAGATAAATTTTGTCAAATCCTCCATTACTGAAATAGGTATATCTCATGAAAATATTGACAAATATTGTAACATTCTTGGATGTAAGTAAGAATTTTTGTCTATCAAATTTTTGACGTTCCCTTGACATTACCGTAAAGCATCATTTGTAGATTGGGTTCCTGTGTTAGATAAAGTAACCTCTAAATTGGCATATTGCAAAGGTAGATTCCTTTCTCTAGGTAGTAGGCTCACTCTTGTAAATTCTGTGCTGACTGTTGTGCCTACATATTTTCTGTTTGTCTTACATATTCCCTTTAGGATAATACTGGAGATTAATAGACATAGACGTAGATTTCTTTGAGGTAACTCTGGAACAACTAAGAAGGGTTATGATTTAGTGAATTGGTAAAGGTTATGCCATTCTAAAAGACAATGGGGTAGGGCATAATAAATTTTAAAACATTTGGAATTGCTTTAAAATATAAACTATTGTGCCAATTGTTGACAAAATCCAATAATTTTAAATGGGTTGAGCTAGTTAAATCCTGATACTTCTCTTTGAACGAATATGGAGTATTGCTAAATGTATGTTTCTATGGTTCTCCTTTGTAGATAATACTTAGGAAATGTTTGCCTTTTGTGAATACATTTTCTAAGTTTGTGATTAATGAAGGAAAGAATACTATATTATGGGATAATATTTAGCATGGATTAAGGAAAAAAAGGTTTTGTAAAGAAAATTTTCAATAAATTTAATGCTGATTTCTCAGGCTCTTTCAAATTTCTAGGAGTACAATTTGTAATTGGGATGTCTTACAAAATCAACTAGAATATTTCTCAAATATAGTTAGTTCTCTTCATCTTAATGGCGATCCAAATATGATTGCTTAGTCTCTAACAAGTAATAATATTTATTCAATAAGGAATTGTTATGATATTCTTAATGATGGTGGAATTAGATTCTCTTTTTACAAGAATATTTGGAAATCTAAGATTCCATTAAAAGTAAAATTATTTGTATAATTGGCAATACAATATAAGATTTTATCTTAGGAAAATTTAATTAGAAGGGGTTGGATAGGAGATCTTGCATGCCCTTCATGTGAATTTAACTGTGAAACAACTAAAACATTTGCTTCTTTCATGTCTGGTTGCAATTCAAATATGGTTATTTTCCTGTCTAATGTAGAAGCATTACATACTGCAAAACTTAGTAATATTTTTTCAATGTATAAGTTTGCAAAATATTCTACTAGTAAAATGTTTTGGAATCATATGGTTTTTGTAATCTTTTGGATAATTTGGAAGGAAAGGAATAATAAGGTGATTAGAATAACATTTAGATCACTTAAGAATGTCATTGCTAATATTATTGCACTAATCATTTTTTGGAGAGATAATTGTATTTAAGGGAATTCTAGCTATGAATTCAACCCGTCCCTGAACAATATGTAGCAAACTTTGCGATCTTGATAGGACCTCTCTTGCAGTCTAGACGATTGCCTCTTCTATTGGAGTTCCAGTGTCTGTTTCGGACATCTCGATTGCTGGGAACCCTCCACCGGAAGAAGTCCCATATAATCCCTTTATGCCTGAGAGAGGCAATGGCAACTAAGGATTTTTTACAGTGGCAATATTTTGATTGTTAGGGTTAGACATGGAATTTGGGCCGGGCCGGCCCATGGAACAAACGACTCGCTGGCTGGTCCGAGCCGACTGCGAAAAACCATGGGCCCGGCACGACCCATGGCCCGCATGTGGGCCGAGCCCACGGGCTGGGGCGGGCTGGTCAATCGGGCCTAAAAAAATATAATAAAATAAAATAAAAAAAAATATTTTTTTATTAATATATATTTTTTTGAAATACAAAAAAAAATATTACATGTTTACATAAAAAATACAAAAGATATTTACATCATTTGTTTTACATTTTTTTTCAATTTTTACATAAAGAATTATTCTTTTGGAGAGTCTATTCTACCTGTTGAAGTTGATGTCGCATCATCGTCTTCTTCTAATTCAGACTTTAAGCTCAAACCTTGAAAACGATCAACCGCATCGTACCAATCTTTTAAGCA
>JAMKQA010037021.1:0-20031 GCA_024699735.1 Posidonia australis | reverse complement strand
CCTTTAGCAAGCATTTGGACTAGAAAGACTGAGTTTCTCGGGCGTACGAGGGTGCCTAATACCTTCCTCGTGCGTAATAGGAATCCTTACCCATCCTCTGGTTAGCAAACATCCAGCCTTCCCATCTGCATCCCATGCATTCATCCATCTGTGGTTTTCCTCGTCTTTCCCTTAAAAGACTAGGTGGCGACTCCCCTTTCCTTTTTTTTTCTTTTATCCTATCCTTGTGCCTTCGCCATCTTGGCATGGCTGTGGTCTCCTCCCCACGCCTCCCTCGGGTCGGGCATGGTCACAATAACTTAAGCATATCAATAACTGCATCTATGCATAAATGCATGAGCATCATATCCCGATGACAAAAATCGGAATAGCTAGCCCACTTGAGAAGGGTTTATACCTCTTCAGTTGATACTACACAGACGCTTTAGTAAGCGAGGGAGCCACCATCTAGCCATGATTAGGCGAAATGTCCATACTCCCATAGGAACTTACACCTCCAAGGGAGACAAAATCTTAGGAGCGAGCATGAGTGTGAGCCAAGAGAAAAATAGACATTTCCACAAGGGCACAAAAGAAATAAGGAGACAGAAGTCGTAGACAAAAGCTAGCCCCAAGAGAGAAAGACAAGTAGGCCAACTCTACCCCTATCACTTACCTTAGAGGAGTCAAAGCAAGCATTCGACAAGCCCAAATGACCTAAGAAACTAGCCACCCCTCTCACATAATTACAGCAACCCCATCCTAATCTAGATGCCCATTACCCCAAAGCAAGGGTTACAGCGAGCCTACAAGCCTAAGAGGGAGAAAAGAAATAAGCCAAAAGTCAAAAAAGCAGGATTAAGTCCCCAAGAGTTTGTCACGGAGCCTAATCTGCCATACAAATCACCCACTCTAGAGAGTCACCCACAGCCTAGAAGGTCGGGAAGAGTCTCATGAATCGAGGTCTCCTCCTTTTCACATAGCAGGCATCATTAGCATTCTAAATCTTAAGGGTGATACAACATAACACTATCATTCCTGCATGCATTATCATTTGTCCACTTCACAAGGTCTCGCTAAATCCTAAACCAGGGTCATGTCAGCTGTTCTTTGGCCAAAGATCTAGCAGAGGATACCGTACGCTAGGGGCATGTCAGCTACCTTTATGGTGATAGCCTTCCACATCGGGCATGTTAGCTACCCTTTTGGTTGACGCTTTTGGGACAGTATCATTGTCTAGAACATGGTGTCTACTCTATAGCTTGAGCGCAAGAACGAGGATAACAATAGCCATATCCCTCTAAGATTAGTACTCCCCAGCCAGCAAGCGACACACAGTCTATAAGCCAGAGCCAAAGTAGAACTCCCCAAGGGTCAGTCAGCAGCACAACAATGAGCCTAGAGAACTATCAGAGATCATCCATCAAGTCCACCTTACTTGAGGAAGAAACAATGCCATCATGAAACCTTTATCCAACCAAACCCTGTGTATCCGTGTAGAATCTAAGCAATAGTTTACTTGGATCAACCATCATCGTCCTATAGCATCAGCAATGTCAAGTGAATGGACAAAGCAGTGACACAATGAAGCAAACAAGCTGCAGACAAGGACGAGCCTCCTAGCTAGCAAACGAGTCGCTGGTTCCTTGAATCCTAGGTCCAGCCTTTATCGTTTTGTCTCGTGACTTCTCTAGGTCCGAAAAAGATCCAAGTCTCTGGCTCCTTGAATTTGAGGGCCTTTATCCTTTTGCCTTGTAACTCCTCTAAGTCTGGAGGAGATTTGAGCCACCGACTCCTTGAATCCTAGGACCAGCTTTTATCCTTTTATTTCGTGACTCCTCTAAGTCCAAAGGTGATCCGAGCCACTAGTTCGTTGAATCCTAGGACCAGCCATTATCCTTTTTTCTCGTGACTCCTCTATGTCTGGAGGAGATCCGAGCCACTCGTTCCTTGAATCCTAGGACCAGCCATTATCCTTTTGTCTCGTGACTCCTCTAAGTCTGGAGGAGATCCGAGTTGATGGTTCCATGAATCCTAGGACTAGCCTTTATCCTTTTATCTCGTGACTCCTCTAAGTCTGGAGAAGATCCGAGCCACTGGTTCCTTGAATCATAGGACTAGCTTTTATACTTATGTCTCGTGACTCCTCTAAGTACGGAGGAGATGTTACTTACTAGTTCCTTGAATCCAAGGACCAGCCTTTATCCTTTTGTCTTGTGACTCCTCTAGGTCTGGAGGAGATCTGAGTCGCTAGCTCCTTAAATCCGAGGACCAGCCTTTATCCTTTTGCCTCATGACTCCTCTAAGTCCAGAGGAGATTCGAGCCATTGCCTCCTTGAATCCTAGGACCTGCTTTTATCTTTTTTCCTTGTGACTCCTCTAAGTCTGGAGGAGATCCGAGCCACTGGTTCCTTGAATCCTAGGACCAGCCTTTATCCTTTTGTCTCGTGACTCCCATAAGTTGGAGGACATCCGAGCCACTATTTCCTTATATCCTTGGACCAGCCTTTATCCTTTGTCTCATGACTCCTCTAAGTCTGAAGGAGATCCAAGTCACTGGTTCCTTGTATCTAATAATCAGCTTTTATCCTTTTGTCTCGTGACTCCTCTAAGTCCGGAGGAGATCTGAGTTGTTTTTTCCTTGTATCCTAGGACCAGCTTTTATCCTTTTGTCTCGTGACTCCTTTAAGTCTAGAGGAGATCCGAGCTACTGGTTCCTTGTATCCTAAGACCAACCTTTATCCTTTGTCTCGTGACTCCTTTAAGTCCGAAGGAGATCCAAGTCATTGGCTCCTTTAATCCGAGGACCAGCCTTTATCATTTTGCCTCGTGATTCCTTTAAGTCCAGAGGAGATCCGAGCCATTGGCTCTTTGAAACCTAGGACCAGCTTTTATCCTTTTGTCTCGTGACTCCTCTAACTCCAAAGGAGATCTGAGCCGCTGGTTTCTTATATCCGAGGACCAACCCTCATCCCACTTTGCTTTTCAAGCTGGCAGCCCTAACTGCCCGATCGACATCACAGGGCTTATAACCCTAACTATTCGGCGATGAGTCCATCAATTCATCTGAGGCTGATATCCCAAACTATCTAGTTGACATCCGTCATTAGTCTACCTTCGGTCAGCAAGTCTGATATCTTGCCATGCTTCTGTTCTGGCTGAAAGGCCTGTCAATCTGTCAAGTTCCCCTTGTCGCACGACATGTCCGATAGTCTAGTCTGGACGTTCCTTGGCATGAGTCGGAAGTCCATCGTGCTCCCCTCCATGGGCTGGTGGGCTACCCATTCGTTGTTAGCATCATCTTCATGCATCATTTGCGCCTTGCGCGTCATGCATCACCTTGCATCAGAGTCAGCCCTTGCATCAACATCATGTATGGGCCATGAGTCGTGACTTTCGATGCATCTACCGAATAAGTAGTTCACGGCCCCACAACAAATATCACTCTCCTGTAAACTTAGGCGGGGTGTCTTGTCAGCCCTGAGCATCTGTCTCTGTTCCAATAACTTCGCTTAGGGAGGGGCATCTGTAGACACCCTGATTTTGCAGTTACTTGGTAGCAGACTCCTTTGGAAAGATGCTCTAGTTACAACCACCAAACCCAAAAAAATTAACTCCACTTAAACTCACTCAGTCCATTTAGGCCCCACAAGCCCATTCTGACTCAATCCAAGCCAATAAAAGCGAAAACCCAAAATTAAAAAGCCAAAACAAAATAAAACTCACTTAAAATCATTAAAACTCAAATTAATTAAGTTAAAACACCCAATCAAAACCAAAACCAAGTAAAATCCACTTAAATCATCAAAAAACTAAAACTAATTAATTAAAAACTTTTAATCCAAACCAAAACCAAATAAAATCCACTTAAATATTAAAAATTCAGATTAATTAAGCTAAAACATTTAATTAAAACCAAAATCAAGTAAAATTTATTTAAACCATTTAAAACTCAAATAAATTAAGTAAAAACCCTAAACCTAAATCAAGTAAAAAACCAAAATCTTAATTAAATCCTTAATCAAATCAAGTAAAAACCAATTAAATCAAAATCAGAATTAAGTCATTAATTAAATCAAGTAAAGAAAAATCAATTAATCAAATTTAAAACTTAAACCCAAAGCCTTAATCCATTCAAAACTTAAAATAATAAAATCAAAAAATCCTAATTAAAATCACTTAATTAAACTTAAAATAATAAAATCCAAAACCCAAATTAAAATCACTTAATTAAAATAATAAAACCCGAAACCCTAATGAAAAACAAAAAAACTTAAAAAAAGAAAACCCAAAATCTTTAATTGAAAAACCTAATCAAAACCCTAAAATAATAAAAATCCCAAAAGCCCACTCCACAAGCCCATTAATAGCCCAGACACACCCATTCATTTCTTCAATCAAAAACTTAGCAAATGACCAAAAATAATTCTGGCGACAGGCCCCCTCTTCTTTGGCGACAGCCTGCGATCTTCAGTGACATCTCGTCCCCTTCTCCAGGCGACATCTTGAGAATTATGGCACCTATCCCTCCTCCCATGCGATTCCTGGCCAGCTCTCGTCCAGTCGAGCACGATCCAACGGCCCTCGTCCGTTGGTGACGGAGATCGACAGCGCTAGAGAGCCTTGTCGGCGTATAAAAATCCTCCACACTGCTGATTGAAAGAGGAGGCTCGAAACCTAGAGGAAGCCCTTAGCGAAAGACCCCGATTCAGAACCCCTTCCAATCCCTTTTACAACCCCAGAATGCCTGAGCCTCCGTCACCAGAGCATCTCCTCCCAAAGAACACTGCCGCCAACGGCCATGTAGGGGAGAGATAGCTCGACAATCCCCAGGTAATTCCCTCCACTTAAACTCGATAAATACCCTCCTTTAGCTTTGTCGAGTCCATTTACATCTTTTGAGTAAGTCCCGTTAGGGTTATTACCCTCGTCGGGGTTTACCAACTCTGGTGAGGCCCGTGGCCTCTTGGGTCGATGAGGCCCCTGCCTCTCCCCCATCTCCCTCTTCCTCCTCCCTGAGCCTCCCTGGGTCAGGAGAGGCTTCCCTGGCCTCCCGTGGCCAGGGGAATGCCGTCGTTGCCCTTGCAAATGTTGACCGTCGTCAATGAACCCACTAATCGGGTGAGGCTTCCCTTGCCTCCCGTGGCCAGGGAAATGCCGCCTCCGGAAGCTTCCCCGTGGCCTCCGAAGATTCTCCAGACCTTGCTCAACCATCTCTGCCTCTGCAATGCCTTCCTCGATGCTGACAGGCCGTCTAGCCGGAGCCTGCGATAGGGAAAGCACCCCACGTTGTTCTAGCCTCACCTGCGACTCCCCAGAGCCTCGCCGTGGCTCCCCAAAGCTCCTGCGATCCTCACCGCGCTGAGCCACCACCCTTGGAATTGCTGACGTCGTAGCACCGTCGTCGGGGAAGAACACTGATAGGGGGGATCGATAGCACATTCTAGCTGTCAAGAGCTCGATCGGTGCCGTGGGATCTCTTCCCCATCTTCTCCTCTAGCTTATCCTCCCCTCGGATCGCCGATCAGCCGTTGGGAAAGCCCAAATGGATCTCCCAAGCCATCGCTGTCGGTTATCTTCGAATCGTCAGCGATGGCTGTTAGATTTTAGGTCTTTTTTTGTTAAAATTTCTCTAGTTTTTAAAACATTGCAATTAGATCCTAGGATTTTACGCTTTGGCCCCTATATTTTTCAATTAAAACTATGTTTCCTTTGTTTTACTGTAAATATTGCATGTTCTACCCTACTTAATTATAATTCCATTTTCAGTTCTGCAAATGTTTGTTTTCCACAATTATGTCTCTGAGATTATGTTTTCTTTACAATTAATTCCTGAAAATTTATATTGTGCCCCAGATCTTTTTAAAATGAACTTTCTTTGCAACATTTACATCCAGAACCTTAAAAGATTTTGTAATTACATTGAACATCATAAAAACTTAATTTTCATAACATTTAAACCCTGGAACATTGCATGTAATCTCCTGAATTCATAAAATACAGTCATTGAGTGTAGGAAATTTGCATCCAGGCCCTTGGATTAATTTTAATTTCATTAATTAGGGTTTTATTTGGTTTAGCACACATTTTTGGTATTTTTCACCTTTTTGATCATATGTGTATTTGTAATTTATCACTTGAATAAAATTTTCATCTAAAAATCATGTTTGTAATATAAAATGATTTCTGATTTCACACTTTGGTCACATTTGCACATTTTATGTAAACTTTGCACATTAAACCCTAAACTTTCATGAAATCACTAAAACATCATTTTCACACATCTCACAATGCCACATTTTCTTTTAATTCATGATCTGAACATTAATATAAAAGTTTCTGACACACTTTAATCATGATTTTCCCTTTTTCGTGGATTTTGCACTCTAGTCCAGGACCTTCTTTAAATTGCAATATGATTTTCCAACATCCTTTCCTTTTTAATCAAAACGAATTTTCACCTTAATTCAAGGGATAATGTTCTGTTCTCTGATTTCTGTGAAGTTGTTTCAAGTGGATTTGTTGTTCCTTTGTGAATTTTGCACTTTAGCCCCCATACTTGTGATTTTCTCATGTTTATATCATTTTCTTGAACTTAAAGTCTTGTTTCCATCATGTTTTGTTGTAAATAACATTTTCCTGACATTTTACATACATTTTGCATATATCTCGAACATGCATCATGTGCATACACACATTTATTACTGTAGACACCTTGATTTTGCAGTCACTTGGTGGCAACCACCAAACCCAAAATCCTAAGTCCACCTAAACCCACTTAGGCCTATGTAAGTCCATTCTGACCCAATCCAAGCCAATAAAAGCAAAACCCCATAATTAAAAAATCCAAACTAAAATAAAACTCACTTAAATCATTAAAACTCAAATTAATTATGGTAAAACATCAAATCAAAACCAAAACCAAAACCAAATAAAATCCACTTACATCATCATAAAACCCAAACTAATTAAGTAAAAACATTTAATCCAAACCAAAACCAAATAAAATCCATTTAAATATTAAAAATTCAAGTTAATTAAGCTAAAACATTTAATTAAAACCAAAATTAAGTAAAATCCATTTAAACCATTTAAAAACCCAAATTAATTGAGTAAAAACCCTAATTAAAACCAAAATTAAGTAAAAACCCATTTTAAAACTCAAATTAATTAAGTAAAAACCCTAATCCAAAAAACAATCAAGCAAAAACCAATTAAATCAAAATTAAATGCCTAATTAGATCAAATAAAAACCAGTTAAATCAAAATTTAAACTAAGTCCTTAATTAAATCAAGTAAAAATTGATTAAATCTAAATTTAAAATCCAAAACTTAAATTAACCAAACTAAAATCAATTAAACCCATTTAAACCCATTTCTAATTAAACCACCAAATAAAAACCTTAATCAACTTAAAATAACAAAACCAAAATAAATCATCTAAAACTTAAAGCCAAACTAAAATCACAAATCATTAATCCTAAATTAAAATCACCATAACAAAAATTGAAAAAACCAAAACCTAAAAAACTAAAATCCATTTAAACCCATTTAAACATTTTAAAAATACCAAAGCCGACCTCATAGGCCCATTCCAAGCCCAATGCACCTTTTCCTCCCTCAATTGAAAACTTAGGCAAAATTGGAAAATAATTCCAGCGATTGGCGACCCCTTCTTCCCGTTCATGGCTAGCTGGCGAATACCGAGAATTCCAGCACCTATCCCTCCTCCTGCGTGATCCTCGGCTAGCACCTGTCTAGCCCAACTCAATCCAACGACCCTCATCCATTGGAGAGGAGAATCAACGGCGCTGGAAGGCTTCACCAGCATTTAAAAACACCTCACCGCCGACTGAGATGGGCACCATTTGGAAAACCCAGTGCTGTCGTTGGAACCTAGAGGAAAAACCATGTGAAACCAACAACCTTCAGAGCCTCCTCCTCCAATCCCTTTTGCAACTAGAACTCTAAGCCTCTGTCACTAGAGCATCCCCTTAGAACGACACCGTTAAGCTGCGTTGGGTGAAACAACAGCCTTTAGCTAGGTAATCCTCCCGTTTTAATTCGAATCTTTTTTTCCTTTAACCCCGTTAGGTCCCTTTAAGCCCTCTAGATCGAGACTCGTCAGGGATATTTCCCCTGTGTGTTGTCTCCTCTTTCTTTAGTGGTGGGTTCATCACCACCGGCGAGGCCGTTGCCCTCTTGGGTCGGGGTGAGGCTCTTGCGGCCTCTCCTCCCTCTTCTGCCTCCACCTCCCTGAGCCTCCATCGCTCAAGAGGAGGCTCCCTGGCCAATGGTGGCCAGGAACGTCGTCACTGCTCCATCGACCGTCGAACCTCTGCCGTGGAAGCTACTAGAAGTCCCCGGTCACGCCCGCTCCCGGCCACCACGTCAAGAAGCTTTGCTTCCTCGCCATGAACATCCCCACATAGCTACGCCGTCGCCTCGGCCTCTAGAATGTTGCCCCCAACTTTTGTCGCTAGCACGAGAGGTGGGGGGAACACCTCAGGTAATCCCGGTCCTTGCAGACACCTCCAGAGCATCCACCGTGCTGCCCTGGAGCTCCTTCGGTCCTTGCCATGCCGTCCCAACAGCAACATCGCCACTAGCCATCTCGCTGTCGTCTTCCTCAATGTCGATCGCCCCTCGTCAGAGCTAGTGATGGGGGGAGCATCCCAGGCTGCCCCAGCCTTGTCCAACATGCCGGAGAGTCTCACTGTACCTATCTCCAGCTTCCTTGACTATCGCTTGAGTCCCTCCGCCGCTGCACTGCCGCCAGTGCCTCACCGGAGCCCTCGTCGGTGATTGGAGGGCCGATGAACTTCGAAGGGAAGGGTTTAGATTAGCTCCTTTAGTTTTAGGTTTCTTACATTTAGATCCTTACATTATTACTTTTAGGCCCTATTTTTTTGTGTTTAAACCCCTATAGTTTTAAATAAGTTTTTATTTATTTTCTTATTTCTATAAAAATTGCATATTATTCCTTGAATGTTTTATTTTCTTCATGACCAACTCAGTAATATTTAGTTCATCACGTTTAGGTCCCTAGGTTTATTTTTATCGCATTTAAGTCCCTCAAGCACCAATAAGGCGTACCTAGCTAGCACACCTCTTTGGCGCACAAGACTGGCACACGAGATTGGCGCATGAGAATGGCGCACAAGCCTGGCACACCCGACAGGCGCACCAGCTTGTTTCTGTGCACAAACAACATGTAGATCCTTAACTTTATCATTTATAAGTCCCGAAGTTTTTGTTGCATATAGGTCCTTAAGTTTTCCCTACATCCAGGTCCCTAGGATCATTGTTTTCTCGCATTTCAGTCCCTGGAGTTTTACCTTCATCACAGGATCATTTAGAACCCTAGACTTTCTTACTATTGCATTTCAATCCCTTACTTTATGATCGTCACATGTGAGCTCCAGTTTTGCATCTCGTGATTTCCTTGTGCTTTTTGCATCCCAGACTCTATAAGTTTTCATCTCGTGTATGAGGAACTCTTTTTGCATCTCGGATTTCCATGTGTTAACATATTTTTGCACTTTAGTCCTTATATTTGTTTTCCTTGTGCATGGTAGGTCATTTTGCACCTTAACCCTTGCATTTGTCCACTTCATCACACCCTATAGATATTTTGCATTTAGGAAACTGTATTAGCTAGTTTTATTACCGTATCTGGTCATTTTGCGCTTATGATCCTGGCTCAATCCATCATCTAGTATCATGCATCTGCAGTTTCTTCGAGGCATTCGATTGCTCGATCGCATACATTAGAGCAATGACGTTTACTACCTATTGTTCTTGTGGACCAGATCTAGTTCAAGACATAGGCAGCGCTTCCGAGCACACTAGGAGCATGTTTTGGTTTTCTCTCACGTCCCAGTTCCTTTCTCGCACACGTTTTTTTCAAAATTGCATGGCATAAGCATCATTGCCTTTAAGCATACATTAATTGGCAATCGAGTCAACATAGCCACACAAAACGAGCAAGAAGCCTAGAAGTGCCTAACACCTTTCCCGTGTGTAACAGGAATTCCTACCCTTTCTCTGGTTTGTAGAAATTTAGCCTTTTCATTTGCATCACATGCATTCATCTTTTTTTGTGGTTTGTTTGTGGTTTTCCTTGTCTTTCCCTTAAAATATTAGGTGGTGACTCCGATTTTTTGTCTTATCTTATTGTGTGCCTTCGTCTTTCTGGCATGGCTATGGCCTTCTCCCTTGACACCCTCCACACCGATTCCCTGATGGGCATGGTCACAATCACATTTTGCCATATGAAATTACTTAATTGCCCCCATGCCATCAATTCATGCACATGCATGTTAGTTTTGCACTAAGTCATGCATAATTCCTGTATAAATCATTCCTCAGCATCCTTTACATATTTATATACATTTTCATGCATTTTGCATAGTTTTCATTACACTTGCATATCATTTCATCTATTTTGAGTAAAGCATGCATTCCATGTGATTTTTCGTGGATTTTTCCTCAATTCGTTTTTGGATTCTTTCACTTGACATTCAATTTGATTCCCTTTACTCTGCATTTTTGGATTTTTGTGATTTGATTTAGATTTCATTGCCTGAGGGCATTCATTAACTGACCTAAAGGCCTACATGAGCCCAATTACGGATTATTTTTTCTTTGTTGACTTTTATGACATTTTCTGTGATTCTGATGATTTGGGTTGATCCCATTTTTGATTCTTTTCGTGTTGGTATAATTTCTTGGGTCATTTTCTTCTAAAACATCGTCATTTCATGTGATTTTCTTTGTTATTTCATGCTTTGTTATTCCATCATTTTGTGTGGATTTCTTCGTGATTTTTGCATACATCTTGCACATCTATCAAGTCGTGACTAGGCATTCATATTAGCATGAACTAGAGCACAATTTGAGTTCAGCAAGCATTCATTTGCATTCATCCTTTAGCAAGCGAATCAGACTAGAACAACCAAGTTTCTTTAGCACACGGGGGTGCCTAACACCTTCCCCATGTGTAATACTAATCCTTACCATTTCTCTGGTTTGTAGACATTTAGCCTTTTCATTTGCATCACATGCATTCATCCTTTTTTTTTGTGGTTTGCTTGTGGTTTTCCTCGTCTTTCCCTTAAAAGACTAGGTGGCAACTTCAATTTTTGTCTTAGCTTATCTTGCACCTTCGCAGAACACTAGGTGGCATGGCTGTGGCACCCTTCTTTGGCGCCCCATGAGCCAATTCGCAGGTGGGCATGGTCACACTATGGGATGCAGTTGAATGTGATGAAGCGTCATGTTCATGTGGGGACATGCGATGATGTACGATGGATGCAACAAATTGCAATGACATGTTATGCAATGACATGAGATGAAAAGGGATGCTAGACCTACGCTAGGAATATGATAAGTTGATGGATTCATCACCAGATAGTTAGAGTTATCAGCCTGATGAAAGGGATTGAGATGATACCAAAAGCAGCCAAGATGCCACTAGTATTGAGGGGGAGATCGTGGGGAGTAACGGGAACATCACACCTAAGAGTGTGACGAAGTTTTGAAGACGATTCTTGTGGCAGTTAGGGTTGCTAGCCTAAAGAAGGGCAAGATGATACCAAAGGAAGACTAGATGCCCCTAGTGTTGAGGACGGATGACAGGCTAGTGAGCCTGTCGAATAAGAGAAAGGAATGGGATTACCACATTCAAAATTGTGATAGAGGTCAGAAGACGATCTTGTGGTAGTTAGGGCTGCCAGCCCAAAGAATGATGAGACGATACCAATGGCAGCCCAGATGCCCCTAGTATTGAGGATAGATGACAGGCCAGCGAGCCTACCGAACAAGAGAAAGGAAGGGGAATACCATATTCGAAAATGTGGTTGAGGTTAGAAGACGATCCTATGGTAGTTAGGGTTGCCAACCCAAAGAAGGGCGAGACGATACCTAAGGCAGCCCAAATGCCCCGGATATCAAGGATGGGTGACAGGCCAGTGAGCCTACCAATCAAGAAAATGGGAACGGGAATACTACATTTGAAAATGTAGTAGAGGTCCGATGATGATCCTGTGGCAGTTAGGGTTGCCAGCCAAAGGAAGGGTGATACGATACCAAAGGCAGCTAAGATGCCTCTAATATCGAGGACAAATGACAAGCTAGTGAGCCTGCCGATCAAGAGAACGAGAATGAGAATACCACATTGGAAAATGTGGCAGAGGTCCAAAAATGATCTCGTGGCAGTTAGGGTTGCCAGCCCAAGGAAGGCTGAGACAATACCAAAGGCAGCTGAGATTGCCCTGATATCGAGGACATATGACAGGCTAGCGAGCCTACCGATCAAGAGAATGGGAATGGGAATACCACATTCGAAAATGTGGTAGAGGTCTGAAGACGATCCTGTGGCAGTTAGGGTTGCCAGCCCAAAGAAGGGCGAGATGTTACTAAAGGTAGCTGAAATGCCCTTGGTATCGAGCACAGATTACAAGCCAGCAAGCCTGTCGATTAAGAGAACGGAAATGGGAATATCACATTCGAAAATGTGGTGGAGGTCTGAAGACGATCCCGTGGTAGTTAGGGTTGCCAGCCCAAGGAAGGGCAAGACGATACCAAAGGTAGCTGAGATGCCCTTGGTATCGAGGATGGATGATAGGCCAGTGAGCCTGCAGATCAAGAGAATGGGAATGGGAATACCTCATTCGAAAATGCGGTTGAGGTTCAAAGACGATCCCATGGCAGTTAGTGTTGTCAGCCCAAAGAAGGGTGAATCAACATTAGAAGGAAGCCTAGATGCCCTTGGTATCAAAAGGGAAGGACAATGCAGGAAGGAAGTGGGGGGCCGCTTGGGAGATACCAGGGTGAAAACAGATGCCCATGGTATCGAGCTGAGTAGCCACAAGAGCTGACAAACGCCACCCGAGGGTGTGTAATGGTCTCAGAGTGGGCATGTGATGTTTTGCCGAGGAAAGGCAAGGTGTAGACAGGTAGATCATCATAGACCACCCATGTAGTGAGTGAAAGGGACAGGACAGGAGCAGAAAGAGATGGAAAGGAAAGAAGAGGACGTGGGGGGGGTCAAGCTGCGACCAAAAAAGCACTCTAGACCGTCAGAAGGTTGAGATTGATGTCAGTTGGGCCAAGGAACGATGCTAGCTTACATGATTGTGATGTTGCAGACACCCCGATTTTGAGGTGACTCATTGATAATTTTCCAGATGATGCTTTGGATGTGGCTGACCAAATCTAAACCTATAGCAGGCCCGCAACCCAATTAGAAAACCAGACATGTAGGGGAGAGCACCTAGCTGGCACACATATCTGGCACACCTAGCTAGCACACCTCCTTGGCACACCTAGCTAGCACACCTACCTGGCATACCTAGCTAGCACACCTCCTTGGCACACCTAGCTAGCACATCTACCTAGCACACCTAGCAGGCGCACATGCCAGGTGCACATACCCGACTCACATATCAGGCGCCCAGCCATTTCTCAGGCTACGGGCCACTGGCTTTCCACCTCCCATGGCTGTTACCTCCAACAACGAATATGCCATGGAATCTTCTAGGCTTTTCTTCTACGAGGCTCCCTGCATTCTCCATGGGTTACCCTTGAGAAATCCCTATAAATAGACCCCATAGGCCATCATTTGAAGGGGCTGAATCATCTTGAAAGAGAGCCTTCTTCAGAATTCTGCAAACACCCACTTGCACTCGAGTTTTTCTTCTTGCATCTAGAGGTATTCTCAGCCCTTCCAAAGCACCTGGGAGCTTATTATCTTGGGTCTTTCTTTTCATCCTTGAAGGAACATCTGCCTCGGACAAGGTAGGCCCTTTTATATTTCAAGTAACTTCTTGTTCTTTTACAATGGGATAGAATGTTAATAGCTCCATGATAGGTCTGTTTCTTTTTATACCACCATGAGGATTTTGCTCTAATTTATTTGTTCTTTTTGCACGATCCCCTGTATGATAGTTTATGCTTTGATTATAGTAGGTCTATTTCGTTTCTAGGGAGCACTGCATTACTTGCATGAGCCATCTCTTCTTTACTATGTTCCTGATGTAGTCATTTGCATGTGCAATCTTCTCTTATTATGGTCTAGATGTGATCATGATTTCAGCAAGTTTTATTGGGTCTCTCGTCCCATGCATGAATCTTTTGCATGAACCCATTAATCATCACATTCTATTAAGATAGTAATGATCAGATGCATTTCATCATGCTCTTCACACTCGCATGGATCTACTTGCATTAGCATAGATTACCCATCATCTTTCTGGGTCAGTTCTGGATCGGATCGCGGTCTGATCCAGATTTTTTTGGGGAGCACCTATATGGCATACCAGAGCGGCGCACTTAGCCAGTGCCCCACTCTGGCGCCCCATGCAGGAGCACCAGACTGATCAGAAGGTAAAACACTCACTTTTGCGACCCTGTTTGCATGGTTTTCTGATTCTTTTTGAGCCTAGTTCTTTTACTGCTTGCTCTTTTTATTCCATGTTTTTGCATGCATTTGTTTTCGATAAAAGCAAGATTGTTTTCTAGTCGTTTTCTCCCTTTGGATATTGAGTCCTCGGTCGAAATCTGGTAGGCTGGTTGCACCTTACTCCTATATGGATAGCCTTGTGCATCAGCCCATGATCCAGTGGCCTGACTGAATCCTACTTCTTTCATTCTAGCTTAAATAGAGTGTGATCGTGTGTGAGGCTACCAGCCCTTGAGCACAAGGTCCACAAGTCGTTGTACTTGCATTTCTTTCACTTTAAAAGCATTTTCACATAACTTTTTGTGAAGGTTTTATATGGCATGACTTTTCGTAATGCGTTTTCATACGATCTAGCATAGCATGAATTTCTATTTTCTCTCAGCACATCATTCTAGCCCACGTAGAAAGCAACTAGGCTGCGCATCAGACTGACGCACTAGTCTAACACACAAGACTGGCGCACTAGTCTGGTGCACTGAACAGGCACACTGGCCTATTTTCAATAGCACACAACAGATTTTTATATGGCTTTAGCATGCTTTTCTCGACTCGATTGGCTTCTGGATTTTTTTTGGTTTCCTCCCTTGATGTATTAGGAAGTCACAACTCTATTTTCAACTATTTTTATGCATTTTAGATTGTATTTGGCATATAGCAAAGCAAGGATGATAAATCGCTCAAAATACTAGATCCTTGATCTTATTTATGCAATATCTTTGCATCGATCCTTGACCCGACATAAGAGCGATATTTCTGAGCATTAGGACACACCCCTACACATCATGCACCTATATTTTAGACACCAAGCATGGCATGGCATATCGCCTTCGGGCGTATGTAAAAGGCTGAAAAGCCGACATTTAATTAGCAAATGAGAAACCAATAGAAGACTGATTTATCAGGCGTACGATGGTGCCTAATACCTTCCTCATATGTAACAGGGATCCTTACCCATATTTCTAGTTTACAATGACCTTTTCCATTGTTTTTGCATGATTATCATGTTTTATATGGTTTTCCTCGTCTTCCATTTGAATAGACTAGGTGGCGACTCCTACATTTGCATATTTTTTATATTTGCTGTGACTTTGCCGACTTTCGCACATTTTGCCTTTCTCACCGGCATGGTTACAAGAACTGGCGACTCTGCTGGGGATAACCAGATCCCGGCTTCGTTTTGGTTTCTCTTTTGCTTCAGCTTTTCTCCTTGCTTGCTTATTGCCATGCTATGCTTTATTATTCTTTTTAATGGTGTCTTTTTGCATACATTGCCTTTGTTATGTTGTCCCTTCCTTTTACACATTTGCTATGCCATCACTATTGCACATGTTTTGCACCTACTCTTGCATGTTAATTTTTGGCTAAATTGCATGTTTATTTCCCTTCTTGTATATGCCATGCCTAGGAGAAATAGAGACATGTTTGCTTCCCCTTTTGGTTAATGAAAACATAAAAACCAAAATCAATAAATAAGGCAAACTAGGGACAAATTGCAAATCTTCCCCCTTGGTTTAATAAGCTTGCAAGTAAAAAACTCAAAGCATACTGTGCATACATCATATAGGGCATGCATCTTCTCCTCTCCTAGGATTACCTATACAGTCTGCAAAGGACATTGTTCGGTGGCTCATCCTATGGCTTTGGCGTGGGATGAAAAATCGGGTTTGTCCCCCCTTGTCCGGGGTCGTGTCGGTGTAGTAAAGGGTACAGCTTACTACTTTGGTAGAGGTCGAGGCCTTGAAAGCACCACCTATTCACTACCTAAGCTTTGGCTGGGATTTAGAATGGGGACCATACTTTTTCTAAACTCGAGTCGGAGACCTATTCACCCTTTTTGTGTGAACCCGGAATAGACGACTTGATAGGACATCCCTAGTTGGTGAGAGAGTGTATACTAGAAGCATGCATTTTGCATTTCATACCACCATAATCATTGCATCTTTGCTGATTTGTTTGTTTTTTGTGCATAGGAATTCTGATCTGTGAGTTTCCTTAGCCTGAGCTCAAGATCTTTCCTTTCACTGACTCCATTTGCGACCACATTTTCGATCGCATCTCCCGAGTTATTCGTCACTTCCGACGATAGCTCGTCCTAGGATTCCTAGCCACAGTCCAATCCTTACTCGCTCGCGATCCACGATGGCCCAGCATGCCAACGAGTCCCTTTCCCCTGCTATCCAGGAGGAGGTCCCCGCCTCGGGACACTCTTCCTTTGTGTCTGTTCCTGTCATCACTGCTGCCTCCACTTTTGCCTTAGCTTCTGGAGGACCTTCACCACCTCATTTCTGTGTCCCGGTGCAACCCCGCCTTCGGGACCACCTACCTGGTCTTCTCCTGTTGTCGGAGCCATAGCAGTCGAGCCTGTCTCCCCTCAGGGCTATGTGTTTACTAGCCCTCCTCCCACTACGGCTGTTTCTATAGTAGCCACCCCCCAGTTCGGACAACTGGGATCTCAGCCTCTTGTTTCTTCCCCTGTTTTGCCTCCTTCCCTTGGAGCCACCAGCGATGATCCCGTTACCGCGCAGCTGCAACAAATGTCGGCCCTCGCCCAACAACTGCAGGGATTGGCACTGGCACTCCAACCCTTTTCAACTTTGTCTTTCCCTGCTCCCAAGTTGCCTGCGTAATCGGCTTTAGGACCACAGTTTGCACCTGCTGCACTCCCACTACAGCCGTCGCCATCCCTTATCTCACCGGCGATAGGGGTATCGACACTACCCTTTGTTACACCAGCACAGCACCCACCACAGCATGCATCCCTCCTATCTGGTGGCCAGCCCTCTAGGCCAGCGGGAGCACAACCATCCGTGAGCATTGTACCGAATACCATCCCGGTCCAACAGCTCTTGCTCCCACACTCTGCACCACTTGTTGCACCACCCCCTGCATTATCCTCCCCTTTCTATCACACACAAGCCTCATCCTTTATCCCACAGCACACTGCACCCTTGCACGGGTACACTGGCCATCCTGCCATAGCACCAGACGGAGGAATGGTGGATCCGGAGGAGCCCTTAGGGGCGACCCATACAGTGTACGCGGCACCCACCTCTACTGCACAGTCCATAGTTGTAGTAGCTCTAGATGCTCTCCTCGCGTGAGTAAATGATCTGGAGCACACTCTCCAGCAAGTGCAAGGTGGGGACCGCCAGTCCTACCAATTCTGGGACCTCTGCTATTTCCCAAAGGCGACTCTCCCCCCGAATTTTCATATTCTGGAATTTGAAAAATACAATGGTAGGGGTTGCCCAATTGCCCACCTAAAAGCATATTGTGGAGACCTCGCTCAGCTCCAGGCTGACGAAAGGTTGTTAATCTGCCTGTTCTAGAAGAGTCTTACGGGGCCCGCATTGAAGTGGTTCACTTCCCTCAACATGGCCACCATCAGGACTTGGGATGACCTTACACAGGCATTCCTAGAGCAATATTCTTTCAACCTCGACTTAGTCCCCAAGCGGGAGGACTTAGTCGCAACCAAGCAGAGGCCCCAAGCAACATTTGGGGAGTATGTTGGACATTGGCGGTCCTTGGCTTCGTAGGTTAAAGATAGACCCTCCGACGAGGAGTCTATTGAGATCGTAATCCGAGGAGCACAGCCAGCAGTCGGGGCTCTGCTTAGCATTCAGCCAATCCCCACCTTTTCTAGATTGCTCCGGGCGGGTGCCTGTGTTGAGAGTTCACTGCGTGGTGGCAGTTTTCCAGCACTCTCTGCAATTGCCAAGCAAGCCACATCCTCACATAGTGGTGCTAGCAACAGCAACAACAACGGCAACCACAGTGCCAATCCACCCTGTAGGCGGGATCCCTCCAAGGATACAGTTTCTTACATTAGATCCCCTATTGCACCGGCGAATGTCCATCCGCACCCTCAGCACCAAGTAGTTTATGCACCCACGCCTACACCTAGAGCACCGCATGCATCACACATCACTCCCACTGCCACACAAGTTTATCCTCCCCCTCAGGTGGTTATGCGCCAGCCATTGGCACATCCGCAGCCAAGGCAGCAACGCTGTGATAGGCACCATTATACCCCTTTAGTGGAACCGTTGAGCATGGTATTCCCTAAAGTCGCATCCCTTCTAAGGCTTCCTGAGGTGCGCCCACCGCCTAGTCTACTTCCTGCCTGGTATAATGAGAATGTGTTCTGCAATTTCCATCGGGTCACGGGTCACTCGACGGACAATTGTCTTACACTAAGGAACGCAATCCAGGATTTGATTAACCAAAGGGTCATTGTGATTAACACACAGGCGACAGGCCCCGAGCCCACACCAGTAGCTACACAAGCACCACCAGCACAACCCAATATAGTTAGCCAACCTTTACCCCAGCATTCAGACCCAGGAGCAGCAGGCCCCTCGGGAGTCAATTCCATCTTTCTCGTTGATTCTGTCTGATCTTTTATTCCCTTTTTTATGCCAGTTGTATTTATCCTCCCTCGGTGGTTCCGAGGAGTCTTTAGTTTGTTTCGTCCTACCATTGAGGCAATCTTTGCTTCAACAGTTTTGGTTTTATGTATCATTTCAACCGATTTGAGCCGGTTAATCTCATTTTTGCTTTGAGTCTGTCAGCCACTTGGCCGTTCTCTACAACCCTTGTCCCTTGTCTGGTGGTCGAAAATTTGGGTAGCAACTAGGGTATGAGAAAGGAATCCCTTGGGCGATATGGCTAAGGAATCGTTGAGCCGATCAAGGAGGAAGAACGAAGAGAGCACTAAGAATTGGGATACAAATGTCAGAACCAGCGGAAGAGATCCCCATGCTCAGGTAAGTCCCCAAAAACAATCATTTCCCGCGATTTAACTCACTTTACCAATGCAGGCATATTGAATCCAAGCAAAAGTTTGTTCATATCCTCAAGCAGTTTGGATTTATTTAGAAGAATTTTCAGAATCAGAGCAGACCTATGAGCAGTTACAGAGTTGTACAACGCCGTCAGACTCATAACAGTCAGCATTGTATCAAGAAACAGCAGTACCAGATCTTGCATAGAAAGCAAACACAGAGAGCCTGAACAACTTGCAGATCTGGACATTTTTTCCAAGCACAATTGAAGGTGCTCGTAGATGATTTTACAAAGCACGGCAAAATCAAGGAGGGCAAAACAGTTGTCTCACCACTGCAGCCAGAGTCACAAGGCCCGAGCTTCAACTACGGTCCTCCAAGAATTGGAGAAAGTGTTCGTTGGACCAATGATCGGCACCCATCAGCAGCTCCTAACTGAAAGTACTACCAATGATCATCGGCCACTCCTGAGCCATGCAAAGCACTCCATTGTGGGCCATGCATCTTCATGTTTCTTGCTTTTAAATTACTACATCCGGACCGCACCTAAATCGCATCATGTGCATTGTATCTTTTTTTCATTTACATTGTAATCATAATATGAACATTGGCATAACTATTGCCCGATGAGGAAAATCGGAGGCCTGCCTGCTTAGGAAGAGTTTGATCCTCCTCACGTGTTACTACCTATGTGACCTAGGGAGTGAGGGAGTGACTATCCATGGGAAAATGGGCGAAATGTACAAATTCTTAAGGGACCTACACCTCCAGAGGGAGAAAAAATGTTAGGGCATAAGTGAG
>JAMKQA010037020.1:0-11576 GCA_024699735.1 Posidonia australis | reverse complement strand
ATCACAATTTCCTTCTCCTTCCCGGAGAATAACTCAAAACACTTGAAGGCAAGAGTGACCTTTGAACACCTTGTGATCTCGCTCTTGCTTGTCTGAATTAAAATTGAAGCTCTTTGTACTTGAAGCGAAGTATTGATGGAATTTTGACTCACTCACTTGAAGCACTAGAAGTATGATAGCTCAATGAAAATTCAGTGGTTTGTGAGCAGCATATGGACCTTAATTTATAGTGTTAGGCTTTCCTCTAAGTGTGACTAACGACTAGTAAATCTTTTTGTTTACTGACAAAAGATTCGGTATGCCGAAATTATTCGGTTGACCGAAATATGTAATGGTCGGGATAATTCGGTGTTCCGAAATATTTCGGTCTGCTGAAATTGCTATTAGTTTCCTTGGTCCTTGAATCTCGGTGTATCGCCTGATGTGCCGTTTTCTCCTGATTCGATATAACGAAAATATTCGGTATGTCGTTTTGCTTGCAGCTTCATTTCCTCTTTGAATTTCGGTGTGCCGTTTGATGTGCCATTTTCTCCTTATTCGGTATACCGAAAATATTCGGTATGTCGTTTTACATGTGACTTACAAATCCTTTCTTCCTTTACATATCAATACATTTTTATATCTCAAGAATACAAATGTGTGATCATTACATCTCATAACACATACTTATATGAATGTTTTACAATGTAGTACTTGAATTCTTCATATGGCCTTATATAGTCACTTGTGTTTAATCACACTAAAATTGTTATCATCAAAATAAACATAAGATTTTTCAACATAATTCAACCCACAATGGTCACTAATGCTAATACAACCAACGACATAGATCAAGTGTGGATGTGTAGGATGGAATTTAGGCGAAGTTATCTAAACACACCCATATCCAACTATTCCAAACTTTAATAAGATCAACATAAATATTTAGAATGTAGATAATGTAAAACTTTATTTCTGTGGAAAATAATGTCTATGACAATAGAGCATCTAAATACATACTTCCATTAAACTGATACATTATCAAATGGTACAACATCTATATGAGTAATATGCTTATGAAAGACCATGGGTAGTACTCCTTTAGTAAGCGGATCTACAATTATGGAGTTTGTCCCAATATACTTTATAGACAATTGATCATTCTGGATTCTTTCTTTCACAACTAGGAATTTAATGTCATATGCTTACATTTTGAACAACTCCTGTTGTTGTTGGAATATAACACCGCAAATTTAATGTCACAACATAACTTAAGTGGTCTTTCATTTCCATCTACAATCTGTAAACCCGTGACAAAATTCATTAGCCATGTTCTCTGATTGGATACTTCATAGCATGTTACGTCTCACCTGCTATAGTAGAAGGATCTACAAATCTCTGCTTGATACTTTTCTATGATATAGCTCTTCTTACTAGCAAGTACACATAGCTTGATGTGGATATACGACTATCTTGGTATCCAATAAAATTGGAGTCACAATACTCAATGATGTTCAGTTGATCTGATTTCTTATACACAAGTGCAGAGTTTTTTGTTCTTTACTAATACTGCAAGATCTGCTTAATAATTTTCAAATGATCCGTACTTGGATTGCTTAAATATCTACCTAACATGTCGACAATGTACGCGAGATCCAGATACTTACAAACCTGAACATACATAAGACTTCTAACTGCTGAAGTATATGAAATCTTCTGCATTTCTTTATGGTCAAAATCATTCTTAGAATACTGTTTGAGACTAGACTTTCTTCCTTAGCCAGGAGGTGCCGAAACGGCCCGATTTAGTGGCGATCGAACATCTAGATCGATAAAATGCCTTATATTCATGATTTCGATATACAAAAAACATGACATTAGGGTTGTTTATGCACAAAACAACAAGGGAAAGGAAAACCAATGATTTTCAACATGATTTACATCAAAACACAATACTCGATGATGAAATGACATGATTAGGCTCTGATACCACTTGTTAAATTTCAGATCTCGAAAAATATATAAAAATATTATATTAAAAATGTATTTCAAGATCTAATCAAGAATATTAAGATATGTTCATGTCATATTCATCATGAATAAATATAAATACAGAAACGTACTTGAATTTATGTAGAAAATCTGTAATTTCTCGCTTCTCTTATCTAGATTTAGTCTTCTAAATCACCAAGTTCCTTTTTTTCTTGCTCTTTCTTAAGATAGGGGTGAGAGAGAGGAGAAGTCGAAAACTTAGTGTTTGAAAACCATGATCTCAAAATATGGTAGCTTATATTATTACAAAATTCTAATTTAGTCCATCAATAATTGGAAAAATGTTCTAATTGCGTCTACATATATTGACCAACATCACTTAAGATACTAATTAGTTCAACCCAAAAAATCAGATAAATCACTACAATATGCGTCTAATCAGGAAATAACTTATAATACTTTAATTGATTTTATATTAACTCAAATATATTACTAGATTTAATTCAACAATAAGCTCACTACCTCTATTTACTTACCACAAAGATACATAATTAATTTGGTTTGTGCTTTTGTGGTGTATGAGATTTTAACCGTGAAGGAAAAAGTAATCTCATGTCAATATCAATTTATAACTATTATATTAATTTTAAAGATGCGATGACCTAATGGATAAAATAGTTTATTTTAATATGGGATCAATCAACGGGATTATTTACTAGTTCATATTGAAAATACAGCTGTCAGGAGTTTAAGCATATGCTTCTCAATGCAGTCTGATCTGCCTTTTTCTCCATTTTTTAAGTTCAAAATATATAAAAATAAAAATTAAAAGGATATTCTAGAAACTTGCGTGCATGATGCATGTATGTCTGTATACACTCAAGCCGTTTAATTTGTCTAAGATAAACAAAAGATATGCATTATCAAATGAAGATCGCTCCATCTGAATGTTGTCACCATGATTTAATCGCCGGATGAGACCATTTTCCAGGAAAAATGCTCGCATGTCACCGCCTATATATAAATATGTAGAGAGTCAAATCAAAACCAACAAGTGGCCGCCAATGTGGTAGAAAGCCTAGAAGGACATTTGTCAACTGTGGCCACGAACGAAATGGTCTACACTCAATAAATGGATACCTGTGTATTTATGAGCTACGACCATTTCATTCTTAACTGTAATCAAATTTTTGTCTATGATAGAACCATGATCCAAGTCTACGAACTTCATTTACAGGTAACTGACCTTTGAATAAAATGATGATAATAATAAACCCCAAAAAATGGATAAGTATGTCGACAACAATGCAGACTATTATTGAACCAAATGTCAACAGAGGAAGAAAACGCAAACTGTTAATAGAACAGTATTCCTCCGAGGAGAGGTCTTTAAAATGGTAGTAGGATTCACGGGTGGACTGTGGAGAGATGACACAGCATCAGCCTAAAGTTTTTTTATATAATTTCTCTCACCTAATTTTCTTTTTTTGTTAAATGATTTAGGTGAATTTTTATACATGTCTCAGGATTCGAACTCGATACCTGTGGCGAGTTTAAAGTTCTCCCAGCCACTGTAACAATGAGACATTGTCTTATCACCTAATTTTCTGATATTAATATTTTAAAGTTAACTAAGTTTTTCACTAATATAATTATTCACTTCTCGATCTTCAGAATGGTTTGATAAATGTACGTAGTGGTGTACCGTGTACGTGTTCTTGCAAGTCTATGATGTCGACTTCCTATAAACAGTTGATAAAAGAAGAATATCATTATCTTTCAGTATTTAACAATGTGACACAAATTTACATGATGAATAAGTTGATAAAAAAAGAATTAGTTGTCAAATTTTCTAAAATAATAATTTTTTAATAACTTATTAACAAATTAGGTCTTCTCTCTGTGATCATGTCCTGTCTGGGGATCCAACGTGGGATCGCGCTAGAAGGAGGAGGCCACAGCCATGCCAAGATGGCGAAGTCGCAGGATTGGATAGAAACGGAAAGAAAAGGAGTCGCCACCTACTCTTTTAAGGGAAAGACGAGGAAAACCACAAGGAAACCACAAAAAGTGAATGCATGAGATGCGAACATGGAAGCCAGATGTCCACAAAGCAGAGGATGGGTAAGGATTCCTATTATGCACGGAGAAGGTGTTAGGCACCCCTATACGCTTGAGAAACTCGGTCTTTCTAGTCTATTTCGCTTGCTAAAGGCTAAGTGAATGCTTGTCAAGCCTAAATCGTGCTCTTAACATGCTAATATGAATGTTAAGACAAGACTGGATGGATGTGCAAGATGGTACGTGAAAACTGCAAAGAAATCCACGTGAAATGATGAAATCACAAAATACGACACGACAAAGAAAATCACATGAAATGACGAGGTTATGAACGAGAATGGCTCGAAAAATCACACAGGTCTCAAGAATGTCAAAAATGCAACAGACTCAAGTCATCTAAGTCAAAAAACATCATGGAAATCAAGATGAAAAAACTGCAAAGAAGTCCACATAAAATAGGTAAACTATGCCATGTGAAGAAATTCACATAAAATGACGACATTTTTGGAAAGAATACTTTGAAAAACCACATTGACATCAAGGGCATCATAAATGCAATAGAAACAAATCATTAGAATCATGGTAAACATCACAGAAATCGAGATGGAAAAATTACGAAGAAGTCCACGTGAAACGGGTAAACTGTGACATGTGAAGAAAATCACATAAAATGACGATATTTTTGGACAGAATGTTCAGGAAAACCATCCTGACATCAAAAAGATCAAAAGCGGGGTCAACCCAAGTCATCAGAATCATAGAAAAGGTTGTGAAAATCAAAAAGGGAAAATAATCCGTGGTGGGGCCAATGTCGGCCTTCAAGCTTGTTAATGTACACCTTCGGGCGATGAAATCCAAATCAAATCAAAAAAATCAGAAAATGTGGAATAAAGATAATCAAATCAAATATCAAACGAAGGGATCCGAAGACAGATAGAAGGAAAACCCATAAAAAACACATGAGATGCAGACTTATTCAAAAAAGGATGGACCGATGTGCAAATACAGCGAAAACTATGTAGAATGTATGAAAATGTATCTAAATAGGTAAAGGATACATAGGAATGCTTTGGATAGAGATTATGCATGACTTGTTGCAATAACTAGCATGCATGTGCATGAATTAATAATCTAATATGATTTAATAATAATATAGATGATATCAGATCGATCGCTCAACCCAATTCGAGGTCAAACCAACCGAGGCAATTGGGTTGAAGGCCGAGTAGACGAGGATCAAGTTCAAACAGGCATTGTGCCCTAGGAGATTAGCTTAGAGACATCAAAGCGATTGACCGAGCAAGTCAGGTCACGACATTTGTGATGAACAATGCAAACCATTGCAACATTGCTCATTTATGCTCGAGTATAATGTCGAGATTATCATGTGATTAACACAAAAAATATCAGATTAAACACATATATTATCGAATATAACGTCGATAAAACACATGCTCAAGTGTAAAGGAAATTTTTTATATAAGATATGAGATCAAATATGTGTATAATAGAATATGTTGTCGATGAAAATAAATGGTTTAACATGATTCAGTAAACTACTTAAAGTTTGACATAAATCAAATATAATGTCGATAAATATGTTACAGAGTATGTCCAAGTGTAAAATCAAATATAATATTTATTTAATTATGAAATCAAACATAGTTTATTTTGATTAATATCAAAATAAATTAAATATAATGTTAATATAAATTTGGTTTACAATATCATATTTTATTTTTCATCACATTTCAAAAAAAAAGATGTATTTGAATATAGTGTCAATAAAATGCAAAGACAACTAACGTATATGATGTAAGATCGATCGTTTGGCCCGATTCAAGGTTGGATTGTCTTAAGTGATCAGCTTGAAGGCCGAGTAGAAGCAAATCATGTCCGAACAAGCACTGCGCCCTTGACGAGCGACTTAAAGTTACTCAAGTGATCGATAAGATAAGTTATGCCACAACATCTGCGACGAACGATATATATATGATGTGGGATCGGTTGCTCGACCCCATTTAAGGCTGAACTATCCTAAGCAATCAGCTTGAAGGTCAAGTAGAAGCGAATTAGGTCTAAATAGGCATTGTGTCTAAGCAATTGGCTTGGAAATACCTGGACGATTAACCGAACAAGTCATACCAAAGCATTTGCAATGAATGACACATGTATATTGCCGAATCAGTCGTCTAACTTAGTTCAAGGTTGTTTGACTCTTCTTCTTCTATTCGCTAGTTACTTTGTGAACTAACTTGAACTAACACAACCGAAATCGACGAACATCATTGCGTGGGTGATGGGTGAGATCAATGTATAAGTAAAATATAAGGTCAAGGAAGTACATGTAATCATGTGTTGAATACATAGATTCGTATTATTGAATATAATATCGAATAATACATTACACAACATTGCATATAGAGGCAATATGGAATAGATGAATTATCTATTATAGATGGGTTTAATTGTATTATCAATATAGTGTCTAATAATACAAGATATGATGTTGCATATAATGGCAACATAAAATACATGTGATTTAAACTTTGCGTTATATACAAGATTTAAACATATATATCACCCTGTAGTGGGGTCATATCAAGAAGGAAAGAAGATTCCTTACATGTTTACAGTTGTTCTCCTTGTTTTTCCTTTAATGTGGGCAAGTGGGAGCAATAGTCAAGCGTCAAGAGAACTCCTCTAGTAACTTTTCTCCTCTCTATCTCTATATCTATATATTCTCTCCAAAGTCTCGTCCTCATATATCTTTCTCTAGGTTTGATAATCTCTATCTGTCGATCTAGTATTTCTTTCAATGAATGAGGGAGGCCTTCATTTATAGGAAGGTCACATTTCCTCATTTAAATATGAATATATTTGAATTTAAGTTCAAAATATCCAAGAGTAGTATATCTCAACAATATTTTTTGCTTTTAAAATTAGTTCCACCTTATATGCACATGGTGAAATTTGTTGGTACCCTCTCTATCATGTTTGTTATATTTGCACGTCGACTTCCTTTAGGGTCTTTATAAAGGTGTGTTATGTGCGCATTGAGTCTAATTTTAATGAGCTTTAATTTTTCAAGGACCTGTATTTAACTCAAAATTTCTTGATGTCAACAATAATATATTTGCTTTAATTAATTTAAACCAAAATGCATCTGCATTAGTTGATTTTTAGGGAAATTTTTAGGAACTTGATTGGATTAATGCAAATTTGTTGATGTGAATGTATCATAATGATAATATTTGAATATATGTTCTTAACTTTACAATGATGTGAATCTATGTCAATGAGGTTTTTTACCTTTACAGTGCTAACATTTGAATAAATGTTTATTTGATTTGTAATGGAGTTATCATTGTAAGTCATGGCAAATTGTGTGGTGCTAATATTAGTTCACTAGGATGGAAATGTTATTATAGTTGGAAAATTTTTGAACTATGAGAATGATACTTTTAAAGTAGTTGGTTTATGGTGTAAAAGTAAATTAATGGATTTGAAGAATAATGTGTTTAAAGTTATTGAATTTGATCGATGTTATTATAATATTAAAATATCATGCAAGTAGCCTTTGCATTGCTTATGGGCTTGTGTTGAAATCACAGATGATGTCATAATGAAAATTATGTTGAGCTTGAATGATAAAGTGCTTATTGTAGAAGTGTATGTGGAAAAATTAGATTTAGATTATGAAACTTTATCCCAACCACATTTTACACACTTTTCCACAATCTTCACTTGAATGTTGGACTCCGATATTAATTCAATTGAGTTTAACAATCTCGAGCATAGTATGGATGTCAATCTAAGCTTTGTTCATTGCACTTCTGGATTTGAAACTATTGCATCAATTGAAGAATTGCAATTTCTTCATAGACAATGATAATTGTGCATTATTGTTGTAAATAAATAAATAATCATATATTCCTTTAAACTTAACATATGTTTAAATTTTTTGTAGAGTTTCAAATCAATATTGTGCTTTCTCCTTATATCATTATAATATGCATTTGTCCACATATGAATTTGGTGGGTTCTCAAGACGTGCCTCTCCTCAACCAAACTTAGACTTACCATCATATCATATGTAAGGCAATGTAGAACAGTTTGATGTTGAAGATGATACAAGAGACATTGGATAGAATGATCAATTTTCAAGTGATGAGAGCAACCTGTAGAAAAGGGAACCAATATTGTTCATTCTATGTCAGTAGTATTGAACAATGAATCCAATGATTATATTAATGAACATTACGTAAACAATAAATACCGTGAACCATTGGAAGAGCTTCTCGATAAATGATAACGAGGAATGAATAGAAACTTCTGTTGCAAAAGATGCAGTTTATCCTATATTTCTCAACATTGAAGAGGATTTTTACATGAAAATGTTGATAGTATACCAACAAATATAGGTCATGCTTTTTGACTTGACAAAATTTTTCTCACTAAAAAAGACTTAGTACAAGCATTGCAAGGTTAACACATGAATCATTTTGTGTAGTACACAATTATTGCATCTTCAAAGAGCAAGTATACAATGAAGTATATACCAGATGGTTGTCTATGAAAATTACATGCATCTGTACTTACGGAAAAGACTTTTGTTAAAGTCATGATTATATCTTAAACCATACTTTTAGTGATCCAAACTTGTTGTTTAGTCATAGACAATGTAGCTCAACCTTTGTTTGTAGGTTAATGCCTCTATCAATAAAAATGAGAATAACTACTTCTCCAACAAAAATTATGGAAAGGTGAAAACTAAAAAACAAATTGACATCATTTATTAGAAAGCAAAGCATGTAAGAGTAAAAGCATTGAGAATTATATATAGTAGGGAGGAAGAATCATTTGCCGATCTAAGACGTTTCGTGCGTGTCTTACAAGCATCTAATTCAGGAGCAGTTGTGGATTTTGTTTCTAATTAATTATGTTACAAATGGTTTTGAATGTTTTTGTCATGTCTTTTAAACATTTGGTGCCCTAACATTGGTCTATTTCCATTAGCTTTTGCAACTATGGAGAAAGAAAGAGTAAATACTTAAGCTTGATTTTTGAATCGAATTGTAAATCTGGTTTCAAATCAAACAGGAGATGATGAATAGGAGGGAGATTAGTGATATCACATTGGTTTCTTCCTAAGTTAACATATACATTTTCTTTGACAATGAATAGAACTCCAACTTTGACAATAAAGAAGGTGGTTTGACCCAAAAAATGGACATAGGACTAAGCGAAGGACGTGAACGTGGTCATAACTAAAGAAAGGATTAAGGAACTAGCCACCTGCATTTATTTGATATTTTTATGTACTTAACTTCTTTGATTTGAACTTACATGTTTAAGTTGTTGATTGGATTAATTTGTAATTTAGAGATATTTGATGATTATGTTAATTGTTAAGCTAATTATGTTAATTTGATATTTATATTTATTTATTTATATTTAAATTGTTAAGTTGTAATGATTATGTTGAATGATAATCAATAGGCACCTCCTTATCAAGAGTGCCTGTTTTGAGTTTTTTTTTACTAACAAAATTCGACTTTGATACTGTTAAATTCTATCTACACTACATTCAACACTTCCATTGTCGACTTTTATATATAATAAATTCAAGTTTGCAATTGTTGTAAGATCCCCTTTTGTGTTTCGCTCCTGATCTAATGTGGAAATCGGAGATCTGATGTGAAGTTGAGGTCGTGGATTCATTGGTTCATCGAATCGACGGTTGGATGTTGTTCGGTGGCTCTCTCATACTATGTAAGATCCTTCCCTTCAAAACAAATAAGAAAGCAAGAGAAAAATGAATTAGATTAGGTGTAGTAAACAAATAACAAAAGAAAAACTTAAACAAGCAACTAAATACTAACCGAAGGGGTGGTTACCCACAAGCATATGCCATAGGCTAATCTATGCCATGCAATGAACTTATGTGATAAAAAAAATGTAAAAATTAGAAGATACTCCCTTTACCCTCGTATGCTGTGGAGTTACTCCCTTCACCTTCGTACGCTATGGAGTGGATTAGGAAGTGGAGGCCTAGATGAAGCTCCAAAGGTGCACATAAGCTTGGATTGAAAGGATTTCTATGGATTTAGGATGATTTCGGCAGAGCTTCGCCAAGAATTGATCTCTCTAGGCAACCACTCTCTAAAATCAGAAGGCCTCCCCGAACTTAAGGTCTAAGAGTCTATTTATAAACATGAGGACCTCAGAACAAGTCAAGAAAATATCTAGATATTGAATCTACTCGAAAATTTGAAAAATGGGATATTTAAGAGTTGTCGTTGGTCGAACTGGTGACTATATGTCGCCATAGGGGTTGGCGACAGTCCAAAAAGTTCTATTTTCTGGTGGAGGAAAATAAACAAAAATTGTCTTTTACAAACTAATCATTGCACCTTGTGGCAACGAATTCTAAATATTTCCACGTTTAAACTAAAAATCTAAAACTGATTCAACAAATATTTAACAATTGTAAACGACTCATCCAGACCTTTTCAAACTCTCTCGAAATCGCTAGAATATTCTAGAAAATATTTGAATTCGAAATCAAATTTTAAATCCAAATTTAAAATCAAATTCAAATTTGAAAGATAAAATCCCAAATAATTACGAGAATTATGTTAAATATATCTTTAATAAATTCCAATCTCGTAACTAAATAAATATTTGAAAATTAAGCAAATGTTGAAATTATCTTTTTAAATTATAAATAATTCTAGCATTTAAAAAGTCATAGTTAATATCATATCTTGTTATAAATCATGATAAAAAATATGATATTAATATTGATGTCACTCATTTTTCTAGAGTTTTCTGGAACTATCTAGCATTGATAAAGATTTATATGATATTCCATAAATATTTAAGTATGTAGAAAATATTAGAAATGAGAATAATTATAGGAAAAATCATGATAATATTTATAAATATCTCATATATTATATTAAAGCATTGGATGACAAATTATCTTAAAAAAGAATTCCAGGATTCTCGTTGCCTGTTGATGTGACAACGAGACTAGTTGCCTATACATGTGGCAACGATACTAGTCGCCTGTACTTATGGCAATGAGGCTAGTCCCCTCTCTTTCTGACAACATCCTAGATTTTTTGCGTTCTATTTCTATCTTTTATGTTAAATCCACAGAAATTCCTTAAAAGTTCTAAAAATACTCAGAAATCACATGAAATCATAATAACACTTTCTTTAAGTTCAAGGTAATCAAATTTGTCACTAATTTGAGTAAAATGAGAGTGTTAACTCTGCCACAGCTAATGACTCATACCAAAATGTTCAAGGGACTTAAGCCTGCCACCAGCTTAAGTGGGTTAATTCTGTTGGATACTAAAGCTTCTCTAGAGGGGGGTGAATAGAGATTTTGGATTTTAATTATGTCTTTGGTATTTGTTAAGCAATTTAAGAGAATAGCACAAAATACAATCAATCGCAAACACAATGGATTTATAGTGGTTCAGCCAACCCCGGCTTAGTCCACTCCTCAAGTTCCCCACTTGAGATTTATC
>JAMKQA010037019.1:0-20758 GCA_024699735.1 Posidonia australis | reverse complement strand
TCATTCATGAATATATAAAAGAACATCTAAAACGAACTAATTATCGTTTGCAAAAAAAAAAAAAAAAAAAAGGGAAAACAAGAACTAATTACGGAATTCGTGCTGCAAGTTTGCGCGCAAATTTGATCAAATGGCCCTAATCTCCTGAAGTCATTGGCGTTTTGGCTGGCGGCAATAGATTTAGTAATTATCTGTATTCAAAGCCGGGATGAGTGCTTTTCACGGTTCACCGGAAATTCATACAAAAAAATCCACTATAAAATTACCCAATACCAGTCACATCATCAAACTGCACCCAACGAAGAATCCAATCACCAGTCACCACGCGTCATTCATAAATCACTGCTCTATGGCCGAGCAACAAACATTCCGCTGGCCTTTCAAGAAACAGGGCAACAACTATTTCCCAAGCATGGTGAGGTGAGAATGATGCATCATCCAGAGTTGGGACTTTCCCGGCCCACGGTACGTAACAAAAACAATCTGAACTTACATGCAGAGAATCGACGAGAGATCCTGCGGAATGATCCATGATGGGAACCGATCACGGACAATATCGATAAGCATTCGATTCTCTCAGCCACTCTCTGTTCTCTCCCCCATCCGTTTTTCTCTCTATTTAATTAGGTGGCTGGGAGATGGAAGTAGATTTGAACGTTCAAAACAGATACTACAGTAGATTAGTGGACAGTTTTTTAAAAGAAGAATGAAACGTACTCAATTAGTAGTGTGTCAGAACAACAGGATTACATGCTTGTAGGTCTTAAAAAATAAAATATACAAATTTTTTTTTTTAAACGATAATTCTATTAATTAATTAAACTAACAAACAATCATAACCAGTTTGAACCACAACATTGTTCAAAATCAATTACAATCCAATTGGACAAAATATTCCAATATCTAAAAAAAAATAGCCATCATCCGACCAAATAAAAGTATTCCACAAAAATCCTAAAAAGTCTAGATCGATCAACAAAATGTTAATCAAGAGATAGAGTATTGTCCTCAGTAGTCCTGGTGGATAGGTAAGAATTCTGAATCCTGATGTTTAGAGGAGCATGAGTAGGAACGTATGATGAGAATGACTTTAACATGTAACAAGGATAGCAACAATATGTAATTACAATAATCATGACACATAATGTAGATATGTATTTTATGTTATAAAATAGATATTATAATACAGTAGAAGTTATAGTAGGATGTTACAAAGGTAAAGTAGATAAGATTAATTTTTCACGGTATGCAACTAATATTAATGTAATATGTAATAGAAATAATAGTAATATGCAATGGAAATAAAATTGAGATACAACAAGTGAAGTCAATATTTTTGATTATACACTAATAGATGTGTAATAAAAGAAATACAAAAATAAAATAAAACAGGTGGGAAGCACTACCTATAATAAATATACAATAGAAATAAAAGAAGATAAAGTGAGTAATATTAATTTTTAACACTTCACGATGAATATCAATGTAACATGTAACAAAAATAACGATGATATGCAATAGAGATAAAAATAAGATGCAACAAGTGAACAGTATTTTAGATTATATACTAGTAGATGCACAGTAAACGAGATGTAATTTTTTTAAAAAAAAAGGTGGAGACTACTGCCTATAGTAAATATGCAATATAAATAAAAAATGATGTAATAGTAAATAATAATTCTTCTCCTAATTCCCATTTATCTATGAATGCTTAAACTTTCTTTATGTATGTAAAGTCTTTATCTACTACAAAACAATGATATACTATACTATAGCTACGTCAATTCGTTCCAAATATACAAGCTAGTACAAGAGGAAATGAATTGTCATTGTAATTCAACAGTATTATTTCTGATGGATATTTCTAAGAACGACTGTTATTTTTGTCTCACCCACAAGTCTCTGTTACTTCAACAAACTTAATAAGTGATGCTTTGCATATATAGGCTTTCCCATGAATTATCGTGATAGAGACACATTACAGAGAGAATTAAAATGTGTGGATATATGTAGATTTTTATTTGACTAAGACCGATCTGAAGGATGCTATGGTTAACCATATTACTAAGACAAACCATATGATTGGTTCAACACAAACTTATTAGCAATATAAGGATCGACATCCTTGATATCTTCGTTGCTTGAAGGTCTAATGTCATTACTTTCACCACTATATTAGCAAAGTTCAATCACCATAGAAATCAAAGTAATTTAAAATACACATTTATAGGAGAATAAAAGTAAATAAATTATATTTCAAAGAACACAGATTTCCATCTTTCGTAGTTGGATACTACTTCTTTTCCTATTCAAATATGACTTTTTGTTTAAAAAAAATAGAAACCGTTCATGGAAGTTTTATCATTCATGGGACCAAGAAGAATGACTCTCTCACTTTCTAGTGCATGGTCATCATTGTGACCAATAATGTGGAAAAAAAAAAAAACACAATATCCACTCATGCCTCTGTGTTCTCGTTTGGTTTTTATTATCACCTCAGACAAGGTGCATAAACAAATTCTGATGATTTTGGATAACTTTGTCTTTAAAATTAACATCATAAATAAGTTATTCTTTAAATTAATCCTATAGGTAAATCGATTGCATTGCCTAATGTGGATTCTAATACCGTATAATTTGTTCGCTCTAACCTCCCCTTTCAATTAGTAAGTGCCACTAGGTACCGCTACAACTCTAGTTAATCATATAATTCATCTTCTTGATTACATTCCAGTATAGTTTGCATTATTTGTTTTTTTTGTTTGGCTTTAGTCAAATTACAACTTCTTTTGTCTTATTTCTCTATTTGATCGCAAGACATGTGAGAGAATTGAATATATGATGAAAGAAGAATTTAGTATAGGTTAGCCTTACCTTATAGTTCCAAATTTAGATCTATGCTTTTAAAATTTTCCAATCATTAAATGGAAATAACAACAAATGGATTTAACTAATTGGTATTCATTGATCAAATTCAAGCTTTTGAATTTTTTTTTAGTCACAAATCCAAATAAGGAAAGAACATGTGATCAAGGGAAACCATCCACAGAATGAATTTCATGATTGTCACAAAATTCACCTAACTTGAGTGACCTCTTGGCTTATGAGATCCCTAATAATGTAAGTATTGTTGATTTTTTTTCTTCTAAATAAAGTACTGTATTTGATCTAAAAGAATATATAATATCCACTCATCCTAGTTAACTCAACTGCTTGAGCTAGTTTCTAAATATTAGTCATGTAACCTCTGTCTTTCAGTAGAGGCCCACGTATAGAAAATGGTATGAGCAAGACAGTTACAGATTTTCCTAAAAGAAATAAAATAAACAACAACAACACAAATATAGAAAAGATAATAAAACGTCGCGTAGATTTTTTTTTTTTGTTAACGATTGAGATAGATATTATTTCTTCGATCTTAATGTTTACATATTTAAATCATAATAAACTTGGTTGAAAGTTAAAATAACGTAACTAATGTCGTGTGGTTTCGTGTAAATACGTCATATCATGGATTGACTACTCGAAATAGCACAACTAATGGGACGGTCCCAAGCGAGAAGGCAAGATGGAGCACCAAAATCCCAAGAAAAGTGGTGGAGGCAGGAATCGATCCTACCGCCTGGGGGTGTCCAGGTGTGGACATAAACTTAAAACCAATAATAATAATATTAGCAACGGAGTTAGGAGTCATCTTCTTGTCCCGACAAGAGTTGCTGCGAGTCGAAGTTTTTCCCGAGAGAAAGGGGCATCTGTGGTTCCATCCCACATTTAAGTAATGTCATTTTCTAGATTGCGAATTTCGGTGAAAATGACATCCATAAGATGCCCAGCCCCCAAAAAAAAAAAAAGGACCGGAATCTTTCGTAATCCAACTCGGTTATTCAGCAGATCTCTCGAGAAGATGGCGATAAAGCTGCAATCATTGATTAAAGAAGGTCGCCAAGAGAGAGCTCCTCCGATGCTGTGATGTCCTCGATTTCACTAACCACACCATGAGAGAAAGTGGCATGTGTTTTCGAGTTAATAAGAGAGTGGTGGCATGTAAAACAAGAACCCTGAGGAGGAAGAAGACATGTAACGTAACCGACACCAAAAGTATATGATAAGATGCTTCATTTTTTCTTAGAACTTCAAAAAGTTGGAAGGTTTTACCTTTTTTTCTATTTATAGAGAAGAGAGTCTGCTGCTAGTTAACAAAGGAGGAGGACACGATACCTTTGCAAAGAAAGCTATTCGGTTTTGTTATTAGAGCGGAATCCGGGAGGATTAGAGGAAGAGACGAGAGAAAAGACAAGTGATTCCATTTCAATCATTGATACCACCCTAGTGAATTTGTACCAACAGGCCCATAGATTCATAGGTAGAAGGTATGTGTGGTAGATGGATGGTTCCTTTCCATGCCGATCCTCTCATTTTTACCCACCCCTGGTGTGAAGTCAAAAGGAAAGGTGTCGTACATTTTCTTTTTTTACGATGGCAAATAGACAAATACAATACACCATCTTGTTTTTTGACCTGGGTAAATGTACTACTGGTTGAGGAGAATTCCCAGGGTAAATCCACCCAACAGATTCATCACGGAGAGGCTGTGGAAGTGGAACTGACTACTTAGTCAAATGAGCTGGTTCGTTCACAGGTAATTCGTAAATAATAAGAAGTAGAATGATTGTCTTCAGATACAGACCGTTAACAGAAATTTATATTCAAAGACGTTACATCTTCATTTGTTATGACTTTGAAGCAAAACCAAACCAGAGTGTTTTTGGTTTGTGAAGGGGGGGGGGGGGGGATAGAAAACCCTTTCCAAAGGCGAAACTTCGATTCCATTTCGGACAAAATCAAACAAAATAGCCACCTATCTAAAGATCAGCTAAATAAGGCATTGTTCCATTTCCGTTTATAAAAAAAAAAAGCTGCTGCTGCTGATCTAATAAATCAACTGACTAACGATGATTAACTAACATAAAAACCAGATTGCTTCCGCCCAATTCCCATCCCACTCATCAGAGGACACAAGTGGACAGAAGAAGTCACCTAATCTTCCACGTCCAACGCTTCAACCACACACACTTGCATTTATTACAGGGAATATTTGTCGTCTGACGTCCGCTTCTCCCCTTCCCATCATCTCCCTCTCCCGTAAATAAACAAATCGTCTCCTTACTCTGCTCTTCCCACTTCTTCTGTTCTTCTTGGCCTGCTGGCAAGGAAGAGAGAGCACCACGAGAAGAGCAATGGAGCTTGACGACCATGGCTTCCTAGAAGAGCTCCTGGCGTTGAGAAGAGACACATGGGAGGGCTTCCCTCCCGAAATGGCCGACCTCTTCCCGTCCGATTGCTTCGACGATTCCAACCACCCTGCCATCGTCGAGCCATTTGGAGTACCACCTCCAGATATAGTCATGCATGTTCCGAACGAGTCCACTCAGGTCGTTGCCGGTGGTGGTGGTGGTGGTGGAGGGGTGGCGTTTTGCTCTCCTTTCGATAATGGGTTGAACGAGATGCACTGTACCTCCGCTGCCGTAGTCGGCGGCGGGGAGGACGTGGGTCTGCTGCGGAACGGCGAGGAAGTTGTTTGCAAAATGGAGGTCGGTCATCAGCAGCCGGTGGTGTTGGGTGGCGGTGGTGGGTTGGGGTTCGAGATGGTGTCGTCTTCTTCGACCTCGTCGTGCTGTCTCGACAGGAAGGTCCGGCTGAGGAAGGCGGAGGGGCAGCCATCGAAGAATCTCATGGCGGAGAGGCGGCGCCGTAAGCGCCTCAATGATCGTCTCTCCATGCTCCGGTCGGTTGTCCCCAAGATAAGCAAGGTCTGTTGTCCAATATCCATTAGCAAAGTTTTGATCTTGGCGTCATAAATAAATCAATGATGTTGTGTTATCTGGGTAGATTAGATGGATAGGACTTCGATATTGGGTGACACCATAGACTACATGAAGGAGTTACTTGAAAGGATCAAAGGGTTGCAGGGGGAGATTGAGACAGGCGGCGCCGGCGCCAACTCCGACAACCAACAACACAACTACCGTGGAAATCTGTTGGGCATATTCAAAGAGGTCAACCCAAATGAGATGCTTGTCAGGAACACCCCACAGGTATCAAAAGTTCTTTCTTTACACATGGGTGTTCTTTTGTCACTAGTCCAAGGCAAAAAGTTGCTTACTTTTTTCTAGGAGTGTTATGTTTGAGATATTTTCTCTTTGGGGGGTTGGTTTCAGTTTGATGTGGAGAGGAGAGAGCTTGATACTAGAGTGGAGATCTGCTGTGCAGGGAAGCCTGGGCTTCTGCTCTCCACAGTTAGCACATTGGAGGCTTTGGGTCTTGAGATCCAGCAGTGTGTGGTCAGTTGCTTCAATGACTTTGGAATGCAAGCTTCCTGCTCGGAGGTACTAGTGACGGAGTTGTTGCTTTCTTCTATATTTAGACATTTGGTACTGTTTGTTTTCTTTGGTTTATCACATATGTACATGATTTGTCCATCACTAGTTCTAGCAAAATCGTAAAAATACCGACTTGGGTTTGGTTTGGAAATGGCACAGGACGTGGAGCAGAGAGCCATCTTAAGTGTAGAGGAGATAAAGCAGGCTTTGTTCCGGAACGCCGGATATGGTGGGAGGTGTATGTAGGTGTAGATGGACGAGGAGGAGAAGGATCGAAGGAAGTGCAAGAGAAAAAGATGGACCACTTTGGTGTAAAGGAATCGTCTGCATGAATGAACCGATTCAGCATTCGAGATTAGTTAGTATAATAACTCTAGTGATTACAGTAGAAGTTGTTTTTGCTGCTGTTGTTGTTGCTGCTGCTGCTGCAAAGTTGTATTATTCTCCTCTAATAAAAGAAGGAGATGATCTGTTTATTTCGGATTTCCTTTTGTGTCTGTGGGTGGATTTGCCGTTTGCTGTTGTCTATTGTGGTGTGGTTACAGTGACGCGCTGGTTCACACCGCGTGGGGTCTGTGAGACCGTGAGCAGAGCAGAGAGAACACACAGGGAGGGATTACTGCAATGCGACATGCAGGTGGTGAAGTCCCTGTCTCCTTCCTTTCTAATCTCTCTTAACTCCAAACCCCACCAGACATGAAAACAGCTAACGTGAAGAGATGCAGGGGTTGAGGGGAAGGAGAGGTCTGGTTCCCGATTCCCTTGGCCAAACCTGATCAGCTGATATCAATTGTCATGACTGATAACACCAAAACCACGATAAAAACAATTTCTTTCTCTGATGCCATGTCCGATCCCTTGGGGAAAAGGAAAATCGTGGGTGCTTTTCAGGATATGATTTTGAGATGCTACTTTTGTTACGATCTTAAACCAGATTTGGATGATTTTGTATAAATTGCAGGCTTACCCATAACAGTAGTAGCTCGGTACTGGGGTCTCATCTTTTGACCTACGAGAGGGAGAACTTCTAGTCGTTGCTTGCTATCACTTGTCGAAACTTAAATTACCTATATTATATCTTGCACTTACTAAAGAACAACCAGTATTTATGGGGCAAGCCATCATTAATAATATGTTAAATTACAATTTGTTTTCTTCAAAGTTTTTCACATTGCATCCTTTAGTTTGAAATGTTACAATATACCACCTTAAAGTTCAATCTGTCATTCTATCTATTTTCTCTTGTCACATGACCATATAAATATTTGAATTGGATAATTTTACTCCTCTATAATTACATTAGTTCCTTTTATTTTTCACTTTCTTCTCTTATGATAAAGGACAAAATGATCAGATTAACCCTAAAATCGACGATGTTATCCAGAATTAAGGTCAAATAGAGTTTTTCAAACTTTTAGGGTGGGACATTGCAAGTCTTAGACTTAAAGGGTATAAAGTGGAAAAACCGTGAACTCCGGACTTCTTGTACAATCACAAAGAGACTTCACCACTAGATCAAGTGGTTGTAGATGAAAAATCGTCTAGTTGAAGGAGGCAAATGTGTTTACCATTTACCCTTAACAATATTATGTGAAAGTGAAAGAACTAGAGATGATGCTAATATGAAAATTGCGCAGCATGATTCCTAGTTTGTCTGTTGCGCTGTTAGTAGAAGCATGAAAACTTCAATCCTTATTAGGTTTAAGCACATACAAGAAAATTTTTTCTTTGAATCTGGTATAACTGGTTGAAGATACTCAACCTCTACCCGACAATGGTACAAGCAACAAAGCGAAAAAAAAGATGAAGACACAAAACAGAGTTAACTTAAGTTCAGTTCCTTGGGGCACAGCAAATCTAGCAGAAATCCTAATCCCGTGTACTGAATGAAGCAGTGAGTTTGCTTGTGTCATGCACACTTGATAGATGAATTATGAAGTGCACAGAGTATCGCAGACGCTTCCAACTCAAAATCTCTATACCTGCAAAATAGTACTGCCGGACTACGTATGTTCGCATATTGCAGCCTTTTGTATCCGTGTGATGGGGTGGGGGGCAGGACGCAGGAGACTGCACATCACATGATCCATCAGTGGTCTCCCTCTCACAATAACCTATGGGCTATTGATTTAAAACAATAACCTGTGGGCTTCTACCATGCCCTACTACAAGCTCTAACGGTTGTAGACAGATTCTGTTGCAAGAATCAGAATTAAGCATTCCCTGTTATATCACTTGGGTTTTTTTTTAAATTTTTTCTAAGTTTTTGAATCATGTTACATCACTTGGTATGCTGGCACATACAGACAACAGTCGCCTGTTTAGAAGGAAGGTTTCTTGATTGGAGGAATTGGTGAAGTTCATTGCCGATCACATGCTGGGTTTCGGTCCACTGCAAGTTGATGAATTTGATCCTATTATTATTGGTTCTGCGGTGGTTCTATGAATTAATTTCTAGAGACAACAATTTCAGCTGAAGTGGTTTGCAAGCATTCTACGGTAATGCAAGATAAATCACTTCATGAGTACTGTAGACTTATCTTTTGAGAACTAATGTGGTACTCTTTTCTTTTCTTTTCTTTTCTTTTCAACTACAATGAGATTACCACTGACCGTTATATCAGTCTGTTTGGTGGTATATATGAAGCCAATGGCTGCACAGTACGAACACCTAGACCAGCAGGGCAATCAGATGTCACTTATTTGCATTGCCTCTAGTTATGAGGAAACAAAGGTACACTTAAAATAAGGAGAAGAAAACAACGAAAGATGCTTTTGTTTAGGAGCAGCAAGAGTCGGTGAGTGATTTTTGTCATTTCTGATCACCATATTGAGCTTTTGAAATTTCTGTTGATAATTTTGTGTTATTGTTGAAGCTTGGAAGGCATGCGGTATGTCTTGGATTCAGCCATGCTGCTAGGCCTACCAATTTGATCAAAATAGTTCCATTGATTTCCTATTGACATTTAAAACACTTCACGTTCAACAAAATAATCCATTTAGTTTGCAATAGGGGGGAAAAACAGTTACTATTGTTTTTTGTGAACGGTTAAGTGAGATTTCATTCCAGAGGCTAAAGAAGCCTAATAAAAGTATCATCAAGTCATAATTATACAAAACTTGGAACTTAAAGTTCCAATTAGAAATGATCATTGTTTTAATCAAATAGAAGTAATATCACAGAAAGATACTAATAGAGATAGTTCAATTGAGATACAACGTTATTTCAAGTCTCAAAATCCTCCAAAGTATTTTGTAAATTTCCTAATTCCATTCTAGGAGGTTCTGCTTCAGGATTGTTTTTAGAGGATGAAGGGATAGAAGTAGACGTGGGTTGCTCCACCATCTGTGAAGCTATAGCAGTAGTATATTGAAGCAATTCTTCCTTTTCAAAGCCTGAAACAAACGTTTCTACCCAAAAATTCATTAGTGAAATAATATCTTGGATGACAAGAGTATATGATCTGATAGTGTTATGAAAAATCCTATTATTCCTTTCTTTTCAAATCAACCAGAGAATGATTTAGCTACTATTGTTGGAAGGGGAAAATTCCATTGCAAACACATTAGAGGTTTCAGAGAGAGCAACGAATTTAGCTACTTTTCATTTCATTGTTTGAATATATGTATATTTTATATATAGTAAAATATCATTCTATAGTTTTAATTGATATATAATAGTTTTATTTTATATATAGTAAAATACAAAGTAAAAAACAAGTATACACTATAATAAATTTAAGAATAACCTTACAGATGGTTTAACTAATTATATTAATGTATATATATGTATCCATATCCGCTTTTAATGATATAGATATTTGCATATCTAAATTTATTCGTATTCCTTCCCTGTTATGTCTCATCCATTGATGTTTCAGTTTTTTTTTTTTTTTTTGAATGTGTGTATGTGATTTGTCTATTTGTATGATATTTGTATTTGAATTTTACAAAATTGACACAAATACATTTTCATCCTTACAAGGGTGACATTATTGTATTACCCTTACTTAGGTAATACATGTTTTTTAAGATATTAAAAATGTACACTTCTTAACTCTAATTTCTAAGGAATAAATCATAAAAAATTGCACTAAGCAGAACTAGGCTTCTAGAAAATGTAGTTCAAAGAACACTTCCATAATATATAATTCTACAGAAGAATGAGAGGGAAAAGGAAGAAGGAATGTACATTAATGGCAAATTCTAAAAGCATAGTTTTAGGGTTATTACTCGTTGGTGTCATGTATTTATTACAAGAGAAATTTGAAGGTATTTTTATTGCTTTTCTAAATCAAGTATTAGGATGTACTAGCAGTTGAAATTCATAACTGTCCATCTCAAACCAATCGTTCAAAATACAAATACAGACATTAAATAAAAAATATTGCATTACTCAAATACACGTAAGTGTATCTTAGACTCTCCGATTGAAATTATGTACATAAAACTGCTTATATATGTCATTAAATAAAATCCATGCTGAAACGTCATGTATTTTAGTTTTATTTATGATATATAGTGAAGTATAATTGTATGTATGCGCATAAGTCATTTATAGTACTTTTTTTCTCAAAAAAAGAAAAAGAAAAAAGAAAACAAAATGGAAACTGGCTTAGTTTCAGTAATTTTTTCTATGACACGTGCATGCACTTGAGTTTGCATGTTCGCAAGACTAGCATTAATATTAATGTAATGTACAAACGAGACATGTTGGGCACTTACCTTCATCAAAATTACATATCTTAAGACACTTAATAAATGGTTTCAATAAGATGAAATTTAACATTACTAACTATAGAATACGATTGAAGTTGAGATATACGTAGACTATAAAGAATTAGATCACACTAGAGTGTGACTGCACGAGTGATGCATTTGTGAGAAGATGCGTTCATGATTTTTTTTTGCAGCCAACATCCGATGCAATTACATGGCGAAATGGGCCATTTTATTAGAGCATCAGCTTCAGAAGGTCCAATAGATGAAGTCCCAGGCCCATACTCCCATTCTTAATGAAAACGGGCCAACTTATAATGAGGCTATATATTATATGCCGTCACCCACCTAATGTGCTAAACTGCTAATGTGTGTCAGCATCACTTTGTTCCTAAACTAGTCAGATGCTTTCCTTTATTAGGTTGAGATCTCAGATAACTTCATGTTGTAGGGACAAGCATAGAGGGTATTATCCTTCTAAATCTAAGCATATGGGATCCCACAGTGTGGCATGGGAATAAACATGTAAAGCTTTCTCTTTACTGGTCAAATCAGAGACCCTTCCCCAATGCCACACAACACATGGGTCCATATTCTTAATTCCAGGGAATGCTCAGCCATCAACTCACAGTCACACATGTACCTGGTTCTCTTATCGTGGCAATCTCAGTAATTATCGTCCTTCCAACCTTTCCCTTGTTATGGATCTTATAGTAACGACAACTGCACTTAATTTTGAAGAATAATAATAGAGTACAATGGAGGTCGTCGTCCGTAATGTAAAGTTGCTTGGATCCTCAGATACATGATACTGCTGCCTCTTTTATACATTCTTTGGAAAGAAGAATAGGATGCGATGCCATTTACCAGATTGTAGTGTCTGGAGCTGAAGTGGTGTACATGGTTTATTTCTGCAAGAGAAAGAGGTAGAATGACGATCCAATAACGCTGTGAAGTGTTGTTTGGATCCAACAGAGAGTAAGGGGCGTTTTGTTGGTGTTTAACTAAAAATATTATGATTGTAAATAATTGTTGAATGTAGAATAAAATAGAATAGTAGTATATGATCAATATATCAACATCGAAAGCAACCAGGAAAATTATATAGAAGTGATATAAAATAATTAATGACAAATCAAATCAAGTAAACCACAGAAACACTAAACTTATATGGAAATCTGAAAAAGTAACAACCATATGACGTATCAACAACGAATTCACTCTCTTAAATAAGATGTGAATAATGTCTTGTCAAGTTTTCTTCATAACTTAAGAAATAAACAAGAGAGATACAAGATTACGTTATATAACATGAAAATTCTAGATCTCATTAACACTTCCTTTTTCTTCTGAGTCTGCACACTTAGAGAAGTAAATACCAAATATATAACATGAAAATTCTAGATCTCATTAACACCTCCTTCTTCTTCTGATTCGAAACAGTGGTGGAATGTAAGAATAGACTTTTCTTGATCTTCTTCTTCCTCTTCTTTTTTTCTCTCTCTTTCTCTCACTTCTCATGCATGCAGTACTTGAATAGTACATTAGTTCTCTTAATCTCTTATGCACAAATGTGTTGGGATTTATATTCCAATCCCATTTGCTCATGTGTTAATCACGTGTGGTATTAAAGCCATAGTGGACTGAATCCATTACTGAGCCCATCATTCTCCCCCTCCAACCCACAAAAAGAGGAACTCTAATCTACAGATCTCATTTGGAGTTCATGTCAGCAAACTAGCTGAACAACTCAAGCTTTTCTTTGGAAACAATCTTTGTCAACATATTCGAAGGAATCTTAATGGTATTTAACATCAATGTGCTTTGTTTGAGAATAATATGAAGCATTTTTGCTCAAATCCATAACACTCTAGCTATCACAGTAGACAATATAGTCTTTCCGTTGTAAAGAAATTTTGTCAACCATAGTATCTCTTTTCCTACCTTTGTAGCTACAATCTATTCAACCTTTATCGTTGACAATGTAAGACACTTTTGCAGCTTGAACTGTCAAGAAACAGTGTCCCCTACTAAAGTGAATAATTATACAGAAATAAACATCTTGTGATCAAGATCACCTGTCATGTCTATATCTGTGCAACCTCTAAAATTGGTTCTAAGCCTCTAAATCTCAAACACAATTTGGAACTTCCTCTCAAATATCTAAATATCTATTTCACAACTTCCCAATGTTTTTTTGCTTGGATTAAAGACAAACCTGCTCACCACACCAACTACTAGAGCAATATCTAGCCTAATGAATATCATAGCATATGTTAAACTTTCCTTTGCAAAGGAGTAAAGAACACAAGCCATCTCATTCTTCTTTTTCTCTGTAGAAGGACATATCTATTTGTTAAGCTTGAAGTGATCTACTAGAAGAGTACTAATTGTCTTTGCATTTTCATGTTAAATCTCTTAAGCACCCATTCAACATGTTTTTCTTGTGACAATCATACTTTTTTGTATTTTTTGTCATGAAAAATCTACATGTCCAAAATCTAACATGTTGATCCTAAGTCCTTCGTGTCAAAGGACTTGAATAAATCCTTTTTTAACCTAGCAATTATCTGCATGTCTTATCCAACTATGAGCACATCATCCATTTAAAGCAAAAAGACAATAAATTTATCGTCTAGAAATTTCCTAATATAAACATAATGATCTATAACTATCATTTGATATTAGGCCATGATTCATCCTAAATGAATTGAATTTCTTATACTACTACTGAGGTGTCTGTTTCAAACCATAAAAATTCTTTTCAACCTGCAAGTAATATGCTCCTTTCTTTTTATTTCAAATCTTTCTTGCTGTAACATGTAGATCTCTTCCTCCATATCACCAAAGAGAAAAGTAATCTTCACATTTAACTACTCAATCTCAATATCCATGCTAGCTATAAATCCTAAGACTACCCAAATGGAAGTTATCTTCACCACTGGATAGAATATTTCATCAAAATCACTACCCTGTTTCTTACCATAGCCTTTCACCACTAATTTGATTTTATACTTTAAAAGCTTGTCATTTCCATCCTTTTTCATCTTAAAAATCCACTTGTTCTTTAGTGCTTTTCTATCTCTAAGAAGATTAACTAACTCATAAGTATCATTCTTCTACAAGGAACTCAACTCTTCTTGTATGCTCAACTCCTCTTGCATACTCAACTCCTCTTGCATAGTCTTGAATCACAAGTTCTTCTCTTCATGACTTTGTACTTTTTGAAAAGTTTCTGTCTCCTCCTTTTCTATAAGCAAATATACTCAGATATAGGATACCTTGACGAAGGTAAGTGCGTTCTATCAAATCTCCTGGCCTCAAACTTTATGATCTCTTCTCTATGAAGTTGCTTTAACTATTGAGGAATATTCTGTTCTGCTTCATCATCTTTATCACCTACATGTGGAATTTCATCTACATTATCCTCACCATGCTCTTCTTCTTCATCTCTTATTGCTGGCTGTATTTGAGGTGGGACTGGTGTAAGATCTACAACACCATAAACCTACCTTGACTTCTCAACTTTCTCTACGTGTGCACCTTCCTTATTTTCATAAAAGATCACATCTCTCTGTAGACACCCCGATTTTGAGGTGACTCATTGATAAGACTCCAGATGTTGCTTTGGATGTGATTGATCCTTGAACCAACCCCACACCCGTAGCAAGTCCGCAGCCCAATTAGAAAACCAGACCAGTAGGAGAGAGCACTTAGCTAGCACACCTACCTGGCACACTTAGCTAGCACACTTACCTGGCACACTTAGCTAGCACACTTAGCTAGCACACTTACCTGACACACATAGGTGGCGCACATAAGTGGCGCACATAGCTGGAGCACCAAGCTGGAGCACCAACCTAGCGCACATCCACTTCGCAGGCTGTGGGTTGCTGGCTTTCCACCTCCCATGGCTGTTACCTCTAGCAACGAATATGCCATGGAATTTTCCAGGCTTTTCGTCTACGAGGCTCTCTGCATTCCCATGAGTTACCCATGAGAAAATCCTATATAAGGACACCCATAGGCAACCATGAGAGGGGGTTAGAAATCCTGAGTTGAAGTTAGAAACCCAGAATTCTGCAATTCTGCTCTGAGCTAGCTTCTGGCACGAGTTATACCCTCTTTCCAGCAACACATATTTGTTTTCTGGAGCAATCCCTTTGCATCTCAAAACATCCTTGGTCCTTCCAAAGTAACAATGATCTCTTTATCTCTGAAATTTCGAGAAAGAACATCTTGAGAGGTAGGCATTCTACCTCTTCTTTCTTTTTAGTTATATCTTCAGAAATATGATGAAGCATGCTTAAAATCTTACATATAGACTGATTTATTCCATATTTTTATGAAGTTTTATGATAAACATGCTTGTTTTCTACGCAAAATAATCTCCATGCTAGTCTTTGCTTTTGTTTCTAGCATAAAGTTTGCATGAGTTGTCTTCTTTTATCATTTCTTTGCACATAGTATTTTGCCACGCACCTTTATGTTTTTGCACATAGAAATATGCTTATGATCATCATTTACATGCGTTCTGATTACATTTATCTAGATCATATCTATTTCTTGGCATTTTGCACGTTTTCGTACATGAACCCATCAACTTGTTTTAATCCTAAATGCATGATTTACATGATGATTCTCGATCGTGTGCATCCCTATCGTGTTTCCAGTTTTTAATAAAGGCATGAACCCATTTGCATTAGCATGAATCGCCCTATATCTCTGCTGGGATGGACTGTGGATCAGATTGTAGTCTGATCCAGATTCCCTGGGGCGCACCACTCAGGCGCACCCAACCAGCGCATCACTCTGGCGCACCAAGCAGGCGCACAAGACTGGATCGTGCATCCTTCATTCTAGTGGCCAGACTGGATCGTGCATCCTTCATTCTAGTGGCCAGACTGGATCGTGCATCCTTCATTCTAGTTCAAATAGGTGAGACCTTGTGTGAGGCTACCAACCCTTGAGCACAAGGTCATTGCATTTGCATTTCTTGCACATTTGAGGCATGATTTCAGAGTTTTACAGAGTGATTCTACTGCATACTTTTTCCAGAGTGCATCCTCTGATGTTTTGACTTTGCGTGGCTTTTTGTTTTTCCCTCAGCATGTTTTCCTGGCCCACCTAGACGCACATAGGGGGCGCACCAGACTGACGCACCAGTCTGGCGCACCAAACAGGCGCAGTGGCCTGTTTTCAGTAGCACACAGCAGGTTTTCACATGTTTTTGCTCGCTTTCTTGACCTGATTTGCATCTGGGTTTTTCTTTGGTTTTCTTCTTCGATGCATTAGGAAGGCACACCTTGGTTTTCAGCAGTTTTTCTGCATTTTATATTGCATTAGGCATATAGTAAAGTAAGGACGACAAATCGCTCGAGATATTAGATCTTTGATCTTATTATGCAATATTATTGCATCAACACTTGATCCGGCATACAAGCGATATTTCTGAGCATTAGGACACACCCCTACACATCATGCATCAATATTTTAGACACCACACACATCAGCATGGCATGGCATATCGCCCTTGGGCGTACAACAAAAAAGGCTGAAAAGCCGACATTCCATAAGCAAAAGAGAAATCAATAGAAGATCGATTTATCGGGCGTACGAGGGTGCCTAACACCTTCCTCGTACGTAATATGGATCATTACTTGCATTTCTGATTTACGAAGACTTTTCTTTTATTGTTTTGTGTGATATTCATGTTATATGGTTTTCCTTGTCTTCCATTTTAATAGACTAGGTGGCGACTTCTGTATTTTTGCATTTTTTCATTTTTGCCGTGGCTTTGCCAACTTTGGCACACATATATATTTGTTGCCACCCCCGACGGCATGGTTACACTTTCTGCCTGATAATCTTTTTATTTTCTTGATTCCACAATCTGTAATCAAATTCTTCATCTCCATATTTCATAAAAATACATGAAACTACTTTATTATTAAGCTTCTATTTGTAGATTTCCATTTTGGCACTCCTTTATCTTTATTAAGTCCCATTACATCAAAGCATGTCTTATTCATCCTTAAAAGCCTTTTGTTCAGCCCAAATACTCTCTAAAACTCATTTGTCAATTTAGACCGTTAAACTTCTCATTTTCCAGCGTTTAACGTTGTACGCATAAATTGCAGCGTTTAACGTTAAACGCTAGAAATCTGACGTTTAACATTATACGTCAGATTCCAGGCGTCTAACACCTTTAGGTCTGTTCCCTTCCATTTTTGTCAACCTTTCCTTTTTTGGATTCAAAATAAATATCATTAATATTTTCGAACAAGTTTTCTTGCTTATTTAGAGGTCTTTATTGCTTCATTAAATCACTCGTTTAACCACGTTTGAATTAGTAGTTAAATTTGGTAAGTTTCTAGTTTGAGGGTGTTGTAAGGTTGATTTTGGGTGTTCAACATATTTTGGTCGTTAACCAACTACCATGGTGTAGTTGGCTAGGAGGAGTGGAACTTCCATCTCCCTCCCAGGTTCGAATCTCACGGACCGCAAGGAGAAAATCTATACATATCGATATCAAAAAAAAACATATTTTGGTCGTTTTATACTTGACCACTCAGCAATGTCACATCTGTCACTTTCTTCCTTTGGAAGATTTTGAATTCAAATTATTTCCTTTTTTGGAGAATTCTTCTAATTGTGCGTAATGTCAATTAGAAAGCTTAGTTTTGAGTGTATAAAGTTGAACGCTTAGTTTTGGATGTACAATACTTTTGGAATGAAAACTTTTGATGCAGTTGTCCCAATTTTTTCAATTTTTGTCCCTTTTTCCTTTTTTGATCCTCCTGTGCCTCTATAAATAGAGAGGCACCCCTAGTCTTTGGGGAAGACCAATCAATAGACATCCACATTGATCTAGAAGACAGAAATTCTGAGAAAGAGAGAGAGTAGAAAGGTTCTGAGCTTAAGTCTTCTGTTAGCTTTAGCCACGTCGCGTTATCATCTTGCATTTCATCCAATTAAATGGGGTTTTCTTTATATATATATATATATATTTGCATATCGCATTTCATTTTATTGCCTGTCATAGTTAGGCATTTACATTAGATGCAACTAGGGGGACAAAACCCCTTAGGTAAGTTTCTTCTCCTCTCATTTTCATACTTATAATTTATTTTGTTGAGCCACTTACTATACTATATTAATCCACATTTTTTATTTTAACATTGTTTTGCAAGGAAAAGAAGAAGAAGAAGAAACTCGCCAGTACAGTCAATGTTGGCGTCGTCCTAAGATAGTTGAACTCGCAACTATAACAATATCTCTCCAAGGCGTTTCAAGGGCTAGCGAAAGCAAACCGAGGATAGAAATCACATGGACTTCAACCTACGTGGAGGGGAAAAAATCAAGACACAAAGCAAGGGACACAAACAAGGCCACAAAACAAAAAACGAGGCTCCTCCTCCAAAATCCCACATCCACATTGTCTTAGCTCTTTATGTACATGTGCAAATGCCTTACACCCAAACACTTTCAGATGAGAATATGATGCTTCTTTTCCAACCTACACACTCTCTAGAATATCTATATCCAATGGAACTGACAAAGACTTGTTAATTAAATAACAAGCAATACAAACAGCTTCATCCCAGAAGGTCTTAGGTAGCTTTACCATCTTCAATATACATCTCACTCTTTCTACAATAATGCGATTCATCTTTTCAGCCACACCATTGTGTTGTAGTATATCATGTATAGTCTTCTCATGCCTTATGTCGTGTTTTGAACAATAGCCTTCAAAAGACTTAGAGGTGTACTTCCCTCCATTATTAGTTCTGAGACATTTTAACTGTTTATCTGTCTCTCTTTCCATTATAGCATGAAATTATTGAAGACACTTGAACACCTAGTCGTTTGTCTTGAGAAAATAAACCCACACTTTCTTAGATGCATCTTCAATAAAAATAGCAAATTACTTGTTGCCGTCTAATGGCTCAATATCAAATGGACCACAAACATCAAAGTAAACCAAATCTAGTATATCATTTTTCCTTTCTGATGCTCTCTTAAAAGAAACTCTATGGTGCTTCCCATACAAGCAAACCTTATTAGACTGTAAGTCACCCCTTTTGTTTGAGGTATGAGTGACTTCTTTCTTAAATTCTGTAATCCTTTCTCGCTCATGTACCTAAGCCTCTTATGCCACAAATCTGTAGAAAAATTCTATTAAATTGTATTCAAGTTTGTCTTGCACACCTTTGCATAGGTCTTGTACCTGGAACAACAAGTAATCCCTTTAGCCACAACTATTGATTCTTTGATAAGTTTCCATTTTCCACCACCAAGGCCATTGCGGTATTTGTCTCTGTTTACAACTATACAAGAAATCAAATCAAGGCATAAAGCAAGAACATGACGAACATTTTTCAAAATCGAAGTGCATTCAACATTTGTTGTAGACAAATAACACCAATTTTCGAAATCTTTGAGTGATTATAATTTTTCATTTTTATTGTCCCAACGTTTTTTATTCTGCAAAAAGTGAAGACATCCTTGTTTGAAGTAGCATGATACGTAACTCCAGAATCCACTATCCATTTAGTACCTTGATAATCTCCAACATGTAAACATTTCTCCTCTCGACATGTAAGCACAATCATCTCGTCGTCTAACACTACAACTGTTATACTCTTGTCATATTCCTTTTTCTAATTTTTGCCTTTCTTCTACCTTTTTGGCCAAATCTTGCCGTTCATTTTCAAATGATATTCTTTACCACAATGGAAACATGCTCTTCCTTAAGACTCCTTGATTGTGACCTCTTGATTGTGATTTATTTTGACTCCTCCCTCTATTCTTTGTGACAAGAGTCTGTCCACCTTCTGTATTTGCTGGCTTTCTCCTTGTTTCTTTATTGAACAAGTTGTTAGTAATAATATTCATGGACAATTTACCATCTAGAGTTGAATTACTAACTGATTCATAATGCTTTTGAAATTATTCAAGTGTCCTGCAATGCCGTTGTCTTCTTTGAATTTCAAGTTTATTAATTTTAATCTGAAAAGCCTGATTTCTTACAGTATTGTGCTCATACATAGATTTTAACTTTTTTCACAAAGATGGTGCATTTTTTCCTTCTAACATATGATGAAACACACTTTTATCTAACCACTATCTAATTGTATCAACAATTTTCCTATCCTGCTTGTTCAAATCCTTATCTGCCATGTTTGTTGGTTTTACTTCATTATCCTCTATTGGATCATACAAATTCTTACAGTAAAGGATGTCTCCCATCTTATGTAACACCCCAGTGCTACACAACAGTACAAGAACAGCTAAAGGAATCAAATAGCAGAAATAAAATAATTAAAGCTAATCACCTAGACCTGTGTGCGACAAACGTGGCTTGAGAAGATGCACCAGACTAGAACTGCTCTTGCACCTTAGCACCTGAAACACGGGGACAAGAAAACACACGTGTGAGTGACAAGAATGTCACCCAGTACGCGCCCAAAAACAACACTAAAAGCCAAAGAAAACCGTTGCTTATCGACAAACCATTTCCAAAACCACATGTTTAATTAGAAAACATGGAAAACAATGGTATTTCAAACTTTCTTTTCTTTTCTTTCAAAATCACATGCTCTTTCATAAACCTTTATTCTCAACACTGGAGAAACAAATCATTTCATCTAGTTTTC
>JAMKQA010037018.1:0-19449 GCA_024699735.1 Posidonia australis | reverse complement strand
CCTCCAGAGAAAGACGGAGGGATGGGTCTGTGACAATGGCACAGCAAGAGTAGTAGATTGAAAGATCACAGGAAGCATTTGTGGGATAGATGGTTATCGGGTTCTGAGGAGACAAACCCGCCATGGGAGATGAATCGCAATGATCCTGGAAAAAATCACAGATGGCTATAGAATGAGAATGAGCTTTACATCTATAGCATGTGCCTGAAAATCTGCAGTTACTCTTTGTATGTCCACGCAGACCACAAAGAAAGCAACAATTATTAAGCTTACAGAAACGTACCAAAGAAGAATCAGGGTTTTTCTTCTTCTTCTGCACCCGAGACCACCCCGGAGAACTGAGAATGTAGTCTAGGGTATCGCCAGAGAAAGAAAGGGAAAGGGAGGGGTTCAAAACTTCAAAGCGCGAACCGCCTTCCACCAAAACAGAGGGAAAATCTCCTCTGACAGGCGAAATATCTGCCTCAGAGTCTAGTGTCAGAGAATTCGGCGCCATGTTAGAGAAATAATGGACTATTTCTGGCTCGGGCGGAGTCCCTCTCTCCGCGATTAAATCCGAAGCGACGTGCACAGGGGTAAGTACAGGAGAAATAGCCGAGACGTCTGCCTGGCCCGCCTCCTCAGGACCCACTAATTTAGCGGGAGACAGAGGGAAAAAAGGAAGCGAAATATCGTTTCCAGTAATGACATGGGGGCCCTCTTCCAATTCTCTGCGAGAATAAAGATTTGGGGGGCAAAATCGGGAAAAACCCCACACAGAAAAAGAGGAAGCAATACAGTCTGGCATGTCTGCCACGGTGGCAGGCGCCTCCCTCCTCCGCCCGATCGAGAGTAGCAGAGGCCTCGCCGGAGCACGTCCGGCGGGCAACACAAGGTCTAAAGTCACCCTATGCCGGGGAAACGTAGTTCCCAGGGCACAGATGGGAAAAAGTTCTCCCACCGAGCTAAAAATCACAGGAAATCCAAAATCATCAAAGAAATTGCAACGATAACCATTAAAATATCTCAGGATCTCAGATCCACAGTTCACAAGAACAGAGGAGTTCAAAAAACATGATGCTAAACTGAAAAAGCATCCCAGAGGAATCGATCTGCATATATAACTAGCATCCACAACCAAAGACCCGTACCAAGCTCCAGAGAAGCTCAGATCAGGGGCAAAACCACAAAATAAGACCGATAATCCAGATCTAGAGGATCTGGGGTTGTCGGCAAGGGTTCTGCTCCGGGAGGAGGTAGAGGGAGCAGGCCCCTCCTTCTCCGAGCCACAGAGAGGAACAGAGGCCTTCCTCTTCCTATTGCCCCTAACTGGGCAAATCAGAGAGGGAGGAGGGTTAGGATTTACCATCCGAGAAGACATTGTGGTAGCCCGATCGTCCTAGGCTCGCCCCAACACCGCCTTCCGAGAGCGAAGGAGATAGGGCTCCCTACATCCCTGAGGCATCCCGGCCACCATCCGAAGGTAGAATGAGAAGATCGGGGAGCAACACAGAAGGACCAGAGAAATCGCTATGGTATCGCTAAGAAAATCGCCAGACAATTAACAGTTCTTTTTCGCTACGCTAGAATCCCGTCATTGGATTTAGATTTTACGAGTATAATTTAACAGATTTAATTAAGGAAAAATTATTAATGTGCTCAAATTTCAATAAAATTTAAAGTCCTCCTCAGTAGCACATTTATTGTTTTCTTCAACACGTTAAATTGCCATCAGTTTATACTAATGCAATTACAAAATTATCCTTTATTTGTCTTGAGCAGCGAACGACCTATGTTTCTCCCCTCCGACATTGCCCACTTTGTCCTCCTCGTCCACTCTCATCTTCCACGTCCCTCCTCAACCTCCTTAGCGTCGCCACCTTCCAAATCGACCCGCATATTCCCCAGCATGTTCTCCTCGTCATCGTTGTTCGCCTTGGCGACCTACATCTTCCCCGCATCTCCCCGATCTCCTCGGCTTCCCCACCCTCCTGATCAACCTGCATCTTCCTGGATCACTGTGTTCTCCTTGCCCTCTCTGCTCACCTCAGCGACTCACATATTCCATGTCCTCCTTGACCTCCTCGGCGTCCCCAACCTCCTTACAAAGCTGCAACTTTCCTCACCACCGTGATCTCCTCACCATCCTTGCACTCTTCGCCGACCGACATCTTTGGCATTCCTTCAATTCCAATCGTCACCATCCTACTCGCTGTCGACTAGGATTGTTCCTGCGACTATTCCTGTCCATCCATTCGGCTCAATTCCCGACTCGTCCTTACCCCCTTAGTTCATTTGTTTTCTTGAAGAGACGATAGGACATTGATAGAAGGTAAAGAATATTTTTTTTTCTTAGCATCGTTGTTCTTTGTAAATATTTTCTTTCTTCTTTATAAAAATTTTAATCTGTGCCTACAAATCCCTTATTTGGTTATATTTGCTTCTATCTTGATTGTCTTGTTTAATTAAATTTCAATCTTATTCGATTGATAGTCTTGTTGACTATCGATGAATGTGATTCTTTGTGATTGGAGTTAAATTTAATGTAATCCGACACCTATGTTTGGCAACACATTGAAATTCAAAAGTAATCAAATTCAAAATTTATAATTATGTAACGTAATGTATAATTGATAAAGTATATTTTACATATTCAATTAGTAAAGTGTATTGTTTTTTTAATAAGCATTTAATGTCTGTAATGCAGGATTAAAATAAATTGTTACGATACTTTATTAGTTGCTTTCCATTATAGATCAAAAATTAGAGTAGGATACATAACAAGAGATACAACATTTGATAACATTATCAATACAATTTGTTCATTTTGGGGAGAATTGAAATCGAATGTTATTACTTTGAAATATGTTATGCTTAGTGGAGTCACATTCAATACTTTCATATGTAATGATTCAGGTGTGTTTTGCATGTTTAAGTTACATATTCATCAAGGATTACCAAGTGCAAAACTAAAAATAGTTGATAATGCTTCCAAATGTAGTATTTGTGATAGCCATTCTTTAAGTCATCGTAGTAGCCAAGAATGTGAAAATTCATTACCAAAGGGCATTAGTAGAGGACATCATTTAAAAAAAGCATTTGTTGACTAGATTTATTATGAGAGTGGTAGTCCTAAAGCGAAAAAGATGATGATTAAGCTTTATGGAAATGAATTTATAGAAGTTGATCAAGAATTTAACAATGTGAAATATTTTTGAGATGCTCTTCGTAATTATGCTATTACTTGGGGTTTTAATTATCAGTTATTGAAAAGTAAGTCACAAAGAATGAAGGCTTGAAGTGCGAAAGAGAATTGTATATGACAAAAGTCAACTACATTAGTTAGTGAATGTAGTACCTTTTATATAAAATCATTTAATAATGTACATAGTTATGGTGGAGGTATTAGAACAACAAGTCATCCTAAGGCTTCAAAACGATGGATTGCAAATATCATTGAAGATAAGTTGAAGTGTAGATCCCTTTTATAAGGCTTGTGATCTAATGAATGACATATGTAATGAATACGATATTCATATTTATTATCATCAAGCATGGAATGGTAAGGAGATTGCCAGGAAACAGTTATATAGGGTAAAGCACTATCGTTTGATAAACTTAGGAGGTATATTGAAATTGCCATACGGACAAATCCAGGTTATATTTTGATTTGCATTGTGATAATGATATTGATGTTGAAGGATTAAAATTCAAAAGAATCTTTATTGCTTTTTTTGCATGCATATTTGGATTCCATGTTGGATGTAGACCTGTTATATTCCTTGATGATACTCATAAAAAATCAAAGTATCAAGGAGTGTTACTTACTGCAAATGGTGTAAATGGGAGAAATGGTATATATCAATTGGCATTTGCCTTTGTTGACTTGGAGAAAGGAAAAAATTGAGAATGGTTTTATGAAAAACTTTAAGGAAATTCTTAATCCGACTACATCATACACATTTATATTAGATCGATGTAAAGGACTTGGTCTATCAGTTCCAAGAAACTTTCCTTCTTCATATCATGGTTATTGTTTAAGGCACTTGTGTGAAAATTTCACTACACAAGTCCTTCAAGGATATCCTAAAGTAATATGATACAGGTTTGTCTCTTACTTCACACAACTTCGACATATATTATGGTAAAACATTGATAATGGAGCTTTCTTGTAGGTTGACATTACTTTTCAAGAATTACGCTAACAAATTTAAAGTAGAAGACTTTCAAGAAAATTACGATGCTTTATGTCTTTCTTCGAAGTATGCGAAGAAATTTGTGAATGTTTTTGGACCACAACTTTGGGCTAATGCATTGTTTGAAGGAGAACGTTACGGTTAGGGGTGCACATGGTTCGATTCGGTTCGATTCGGTTCTGTCAAGAACCATGAACCGAACCATATCTATCAGTTCTGACTATATTGGAACCGAACTGAACCATATGTATACTTAGAACCAAATCGAACCGAACCATTCAAAAATCGGTCAATTCGTTTCAATTCTCGGTTAAGATTGGAAATAATTATGAACTTGTGGTCATGGAAGTAAGTAGTAAGTAATGATCTTCACATCTTGTGAGAATATAAATTAGAGTTGATAGAATATTGAATATGTGGATTTGAGAATATATATATATATAGAGAGAGTATAGATCTATTACATCTTCCCTCAATATATCTTCCATGTAAGCTTAAATCCTAGCCATTAATACAAAACCACACTTGATGAAAAACCAAAAACCATTTCCACCTCAAAGTTTTCCTTTTTAAACTTTTAAAATTAAACCAATAGCACAGATAACTGCATGATTCCCGTGTCAAACCACCCCACTTCCATGTCAAACCACCCCACCCCAATGAAATCTAAAACCCTAATGCCTCCCTACCCCCTCCCACACAAAGAGCCACCACCTCTCCTCCTGTTGCTCGAGGTTCTTTGTGGTGTTCCGGCGGAAAAAAATGAAGGGAAAGAAAAGGAAAGGAAAGGAGAGAAAGAAAACCTAATGCCCCGGTCCGACCACTATCTGCTCTGCTCCTTCTCGTCGTCTTCACCTTCACCTACTCCGTCAGCATAATTGTCGTCGTCGCTGGAGAGATGCGCCAGCCAGCAATAGCCATGGAGGTGTCTGTTCACACAGACGAAGTAGTCCAGGCATCCATCCAGCGACCCCAACCTCGTAGAGGCGCTCCTCGGCACCAGCTCGGCCGTCGTCATGGTCCACACCCTGGCCCCGCAGTAAGGGCACCTGACCCTGGCGCAAGAACAAAGAAGGGAGGCTGCCGATGCATCTTCTCCCCATGCACACCTTCCTCACCTCTCAATTGTGCGGGCTCGCGGAAGAAGAGAGAGGGTTGGACCAATGCAAGAAGAGAACACAGACACATACATACAAATGGGATTTGGAGCTCACCTGTGCCGCGTAAATTCGTGGGAGGACATCGTCGACTGAAGGCTGGCGATGGTGGCCTCTCCACTGCTCGATCCTCCCTCCCCTCTTGCCTCTTTTCTTCCAGCTAGCAAAGGGAACTAGGCTTCGCAAGCTCGGGCATGCATCGGAGTCACTAGCACTTCTTCTCCGGCTAGAAATCCTCTCCTTCAAATTTCACGGTTGTCGGGCGTCGTGGTCGGAAGTGGCTGCTGGTAGTGACTTTGATGAACCAGAGGAAGAGCGGCTAGAGAGAATGGTAGCTGGCTTGATGATTGTTATGATAGTAACTCGAAACTATTTTAAAAACGTAAAACTATTTCACTTACTTAATACTGTTTTAAAATCATAATACAATTTTACCTTCTTAATACTGTTATAATTTAGTAATACTATTTTATGTTACCAATTTTGTTTAAGAATGTTATAACAGCTTAATTTTAGTGATAGAGTTTCAATGTTGTTATTGTTTCATACTACTTTTGAAAATTGTATATCCAAAATCATGTTAATAATTTTAAAAACATATAACACATACATTGAGTTGTATTGTTTTTGTAGTTTAGTACTGTTTTGCATTTTAGTATTACTGTTTGTGACAAAATTTATACATAGACATATAAAGTATTGTGTGAATGATATAGACTTTCAAATTTAAAAATTCAATCTATGTAAACGTAACAACCAATCAACCTTTGAAATTTTAAAATCTTCTAATACAATTACCATATTCAAAAATCTAGATTTTTTGCATAAAATTAGTCAAAAAAAAAATCCAGAATCGTAAAACTATTTCGAAATAGTATAACAATTCTAAATACATTTAACCAAATACTAAAACTGTATTACACTTCTAAACTGAATCATGAACGATTGCAACAAAAGAAAATTTTCGAACTCCACTGAAAACATACCTTTTATTTTCTTACAAATGCTATTTTTGACAAGTTATTTCACTTCGAAAATTTTCAAAACAAAAAAGGTAAATTAAAAAAACTATTACGATTTTAAAAATAGAAATATAACTATATAAATATCTTTTCATACATTTTTTTCAATCCCATATGTATTCTAAAATTTAAAAATAAGGTAATAATATATTTTCTTTATACGTGTGGTAAATAATCTCAATCTAAACCATTCAATCTATATTAAGAAAACTACTAACTAAGATTTTAAATTTCAAAATCATGCCATTTTAGTAACAATACAAATCCACGTAACCACCACTTATAAATTTAAATTGTAACTTTCTAAAATAACAATATTAATTAAAATACCTACAATTGTACTACAATTAAATCTATAACACAATCAATTACACGTGTAATAAAGTAACTACCTAATCACAATAACTACTCACCACTATAAAAGGAAACTACCCATTTCAAACTACAACAAGTATCAATTTAATTAATTTAAAAAAAAAAATACAAAACCACTCATCTCAAAATGGTAATTTTCTTTATTTACCATTAGATTTCAATCCAACAACCAACAAGCATCTTCTCTCAAATTAGTGGCCGAATTTTGTTCATCCTTACAAGATAATGGCCATGAACTAGTTTTTGTTGTCAATCATCATACTTTCTCAATTACTCTTTGATTATTTGAGTCGAAATTATTTTCCACGATATGGTAACATTGACATTCATAAAGTCAACATGGGTACTGATGTTTAGTCTAATGATGATTTGTTTGAGGAACTTTTGATTGCTGGTATTAATTCTCTGTCTACGCCTCCTACATTTGGTCAAACAGGATATAAGATGTTTCTAAGTCACATGAAATATAAACCCTGCATGGTAGCCAAGATTTTGTCTCACAATCTTATTATGCGTTTTGCTCATCATAGTGAATTATCTACTCTTCTTATAATAGTTGTTTATATATTATGAAAAATTATTCTGTCAAGTGAAACCTCTATGTCTTTAATGTTCTTAAAACTCATTAGCATCTTAGCTTTTTTTCTTTTGGTCTCATGTTGAGTCATCTTTTTTAGACCATGGGGATTATTCCTCCTAACAAGCCATATTAGTTTTCTGGATCGATTCGTATTACAATTCCCCTCTTGAATGCTCCTCCATCATCTTTTGGGCCATCTACTGCATCAACCTCTACATCAATGCAGGCCTCCCACAACATGTCAGATATTATGATAACGAGGACATGAAGATGTTAATGAATGAAAGATTTCAGGTCATTAACAAACGACTTACTAATATTGAACATCATTTTCCTTTAGAGTAGATTATATGTCTTGTTTATTGTGAACACTTAACGTTGACTTCTCTGTAGACGAGTTTTAAATGACATATCAAAGAATAAAATTTGTAGATGCGTTTATTATGAACATGTTGCTTTGGCTTGTTGCAATGGATTGTCCTGTTCAGTTTTATGGCATTTATTTTCCTTTACAATCAATGTTGTTGTACACCAAAGGACAATCATAATCAACAGGTTTCCAGAATCACTTCTTGCGACATAAAGCATTTATTTTTTCCCTATGACATCTCTTTGCTTGTTTGTTTGATCTCACAATTCGACAATGTCAGTTTTTTTGTGCATACGAGCAAGTTGACTACAGTATTCTCTCTTGTTTTTGTTCTTCCGATATGAAACTACAGGATTTTGGCCATTCCTTTCTTGTACTTGGCTTAATGGAAAGCGATTTGACCATTCCTTCATGTAATTGGCTTCATGGATTTTGGTGTTCTTCTTACGACTTTAATTGTTCCAATCCCGTGTGCATAAAGCTTCATGAAAAGTGATTTGACTTCCAAATTATTCTTGTATTAGAATGCATTGCATTGCATCCATTTTTAGGCCCACAGGCATGATTATATTGGACGTGCATCCTTACATAGCATAACAGTCCAACTATAAAAGAACTCAGTGCTGCAACTTACTTTATATTGGGATCCCATTCAGTTTCTACAGTTTGGAGAAGACGCCCAGTGAGGCTATCATATAATATCTCAATAGACCTTGTGGTGGAAAGAAGAAGAAAACATCGTTGTATCAAATGATGTAGAATGAATAATTGTTATCCAGAAAACAAGTCCAAAAGCTAAGAGAATTCAAGTGCACAACATTGTTGCTTAAGGAAAGGAAAATACGAATTCCCATTTCAAACTTCAAAAGCATTAAGAGGATGTTATCTGAATTTCTGTAAGGCAAATCATGCATGGTTCGCTGGCTTTTGATAATTTCAAAAAGGAAAACCAGGAGTCTTATCTACATATAAGGAAACCACTTGCTTGTGTTCACAAAGAAGAGGGAATTACAGAAGACCATACATGCTTATTCATAACATGAAGTCATATATTTACAGAAGAGAAGACATATTTGTAATAGAGTGAAGCGATTAGGAATTACCTATCTATGCTTCATACGTCCAACGTGAAGTCATATACATGAAGTCTATGCTTGCATATCTATGCTTCACATTTGTAATGAAGTCATGTGAGTCCAACATGAATACTCTAACCCATACAGATACTTGTTTCTGTCAAATTATTTCCAAAGCATCACATACTAGATTTTTGAAGGATAGACATAACTAATGGCAATTTTGGATTTCAACACAAAGAAAGAGTTTGCTACGAACAATCCGAAGAAATAGATTTGTCAACAAACTGGTAAAAATTACATCTGATAATTTAATGCATGAGTATACAAGATGATGTTCCTTGAACTCAATGACCATGAGATGTCCAGAAATGGCCTATTGAAATTGCATCAAGCCTGGAACATGCATGGAACACTTGAGAGTCAGTAATCCAGGAGATGCAGTGAGAACAGTCTGCGACAATCATGATGCGGTTGGAAGAGTGTCCTCAAGATTTGCAGGCATGAGAACATTAAAACTATTAGCTGCTGTTGATACAAGCATCCCAGGGACCTGTTGATGCCAGTGCAGTTCCTTCAAGTCCTTTTGCCCCTGTTTATTAGTGGGAAGAAACAACTGAAGTTATTTTCCACGCTAAGTCAATATGCACGATATAAATCAACATTCAAATATAATGATATTTAATGAACGTAACTTCAAAAATGTAGATTAAAAAAAACATGGATACTACTATATAAAGATATGATAACTGCTGGCGATTTTCTCCATAAATGTATGTGTTATTAAAAACCTGGTGAACAAAGTGGAGCTGCGGGGGCAAGTACTCGGGAGCAATTGCTTGCTCCTTCAGCTTAGCTTTGAACTCAGCCTCTTCCTCTTTATTCCAGATTCTGATAATTGGGAAAATAAAAAACAATGATTTTCATTGAACACATGATTTAAATGAATTAGTGGTATGGTGAACTCAGTAAGTTTCTATTGCTATCTCATAGATCTGATTAATGAGTTCTTACGTCAACTGAAGTAGAATCGTGCCATTATGCAACGAAAGATAAACAATATCCACAGTCCACTTCATAGCAATGACACTACTGCAAACTTCAATATCTCCTATGTCATTCTTCCTCTCGCGTTTATGACATATTCGTGTGTGAATGTCATGGATGTTGGGCTTCTATTTTTACCTTCTGTCAGCTCTAGCAAATGCTCCGAGTAGAGACACAAATAGATCTCATAATCAAGGCTGCAAAGAATTTCGTGAAATTCAATTCCAACATCAAACTTAAACATATGAAGTTCTACTTGAAATAGTTAATTGAACACATATGATTCTGGAGGTTGTTGGGGAATATTGCGCTCAAACACGTGTGCAAAGCCTTTCGTTGCTGGCTTCTTAAATTACTTGTTGAGAAGGTCGCCCAAGAAAGAGTTCTGTAAATAAATAACATTTAGTAGATATATATATAAGTAAATATAATCATAGAAGACATTGTCAACATTCACACATTTCGATATGTATGCTTTTCATAAGGGTCATTTGCACCAACTGTGATTCGTCCTTCACGTGGGAGTAAGAATGTTTGAGTTGTAATATTTGAAGGCTTGTTCTTTGTAGTCAATGAATAATAGATGCCAATGAAAATCATTTCTATCCATCAATAGTAGCAGTAATGAATCAACATCATGAATCTCCTCATCGGGCAAACCTGGACACTTGTGTGTGAAAATATCTATAGCCTTCTTCTAAATTCATCTTGTATATATTTACAGTCACCATATTCATATTGCAGTAATCTTTTTCACGTAAAATATTAATTTATCAAAAGATTACCAAGAAGAAAGGTCCATTTTCTACTTATTTCTCTCAACATGCATTTCGACTTCAACACCTTAAACCAAGCTTGTATCACTTGATCCTGGATTGACTTCCCATACAATAATTGCCACACATGAATCCTTGTCAAGTGGATATCATCATCTTGTCAAATTGGTGATCTATAATAACAACAATTGAATCATTGTTTGCTTACAACAAGGAGAGGTCAAATGATCGAAAAAGAACTTACACATTTATGAGTTGAGATAAGAAATATGTCTCGATAAAATCCAAGTTTTCTTGAATCAAAGACGAACATCCACAAAATTGACGTCCACACTCCATATACTCGAATTGCCAATCTAATTCTTTTCTACTTGAATCCTTTCCATTGCTGTATAAGTACTTAGGAAGACATGGTTTATTGACAATTGGTTGGTATGTTTCATTGGTAGGAGATGCGTGGCCACAAGATCTATAATGTCAGATGTCTTTTGTTTCTTTCCTTTCTTTGTAATTCCAGACTCAAAAGATGAAACTTTCTTCTCTTTTCAATCTTGCAACACGGTCCTCTTTCGTATGCTTTTCATCAAAGAAGAAGGACCTGTTTCTTGTGATGCTTTATAATTTATTTCCTTTCTTCTTTCATCTTTTATTTGTTTCCTTGCAAATGCTTAATTTCTACTATATTCTTTAATAGCTCGTTGTTGCTCGTACCTTCCTTTTCATCTGATGGTGTATCTATAAGAAATAAGTAAAGTCAAAAGTCCTATTATATGTCATGATATGTAAACAACAAATGTACTACCTTCTCTAAAATTAGGCATGGATGCTAGAAATTTCTTGTGGTCTAGTATGGGGAACAATGGATCAAAGCCATTGTCGAATTCTTCCTTCATTTCCTCACCTTCTCAACAATTATAATGTGTCATTCGCAATGGCTAAAAACTTCAATAAATGCTTCTTGCAAATTTTTAATGAACACACTAACAATTTTATAAATATCAACCAACAAGATGACACAAATAAACAACCTAGATATTTTATACCTTCATTGTAGCCTTCAAGAGATCCTACCTCTTCCTTTCATTTTTGTACCAATACGTCCTCTTTTATTTCTTCTAAGAATTTCAACAAATAGACACATTGTGTTTCTATGAAATTAGACTTTTCATCGCAACTTCAAATTATGCATTGGAAATGTAACTTTCATAATATTCAACTTACGTTGTTGTGGCTAGGGCTTGGAGCGGCGGGAGCACGGCAGAGCAAGACCTGATGCAGGCTCCGGCGTCTGCACAAGGCACGACGGCAGTGCACGGGCATGGGGAGCGATGGAGCGGCGCGAGCACGGCAAAGCAGGACCTAGTGCAGGGCACTGGCTCCGGCGAAGGGTGCTTCACCAGTGCGAAGGGGCAGGAACGGGGGCAAAATGGTACCTCTCTCGCCCCCCCCCTTCCTTGTTTTTGCCTCTAGGGGTGGTGAGCTCGCGGGCTGAGCGACGGTAGGGCGTCGCCCTACAGCGACCATGCCGACATTCCGGGCTAACGACGCCCTCCCTGCAGCTGGGTTCCGACTTTGTGCTTGAAGTATGGGCCATTGTATGCTCATATAATATTGTAGGAATGCCATTATTGCTGGAACTTCGTCACCAAACTTGCTTGTGCAACCTCTCAGATCTACCTCTCTTAGATCTGTCTCTCTCTCCTTCTACCTTTCAGATCTGCCTCTCGTAGATCTACCTCTCCCCCCTTCTACCTCTCAGATCTGTCCCTCGCAGATCTGCCTCTCCCTCCTTCTACCTCTCAGATCTGCCCCTCGCATATCTGCCTCTCTCCCCTTCTACCTCTCAGATCTGTCCCTTGCAGATCTACCTCTCCCTCCTACTACCTCTCAGATCTGCCTCTCCCTCCTTCTTTCCTCAGTCCGACCGGACTACGCCTACTAGCAGATCTACGTCTAGCAGATCTACGCAAACATTGTTTCTGTTCCGATGACTCCATCTCGGGTTCGTCGATTGGGTGCAGGTTTTGAAAAAATGAGATTTTGCAATCTATTACTTCTTTTCAGTATAATACTACATGGATATTGATCCTTTGGCTGCGAATCTTGGTCAGAATGGGGGAGAAGAAAATGCTTCCACTTCTGTTTTTGTGAAGGAAAATCTTCTTCAATGGCTAAATTCTTGTTAGCCTAGAAAATCCTCTCAAAAGTAATAGTATGATTGTTAATGATATTATAACTTTGACTATTTGCTGGGTTGAGTGTTTGGGTGCAGGTTTTGAAAAATGAGACTTTGCATTCCGTCTCTTCCTTGCAGCACACTAGAGGCATGGATATTGATTCTTTGGCTACAAACTCTGAGCAGCATGCTGGGGATGATAATGTGTCCACCCCTGCTCTTGTGGACGATAATCTCCTTTGATTGGCCAAATTCTTAATAGCCACTGTTTTACCTTATTTTCTCTGACACTCTCTTTTGGGTCTGTAATATATTTCTTAAGCCTCTATACTTTGGCTACGTGCTCCTTACCTGTGGAGCTGCTTTACTGTAATATTGTCACAATACTTGGACCTTTATGTGTGGTATGCTTTTGGAATAAATAAAAAATAGATTACTGATTTCAAAAAAAAAACTTACGTTGTCGTTCTTCTTCCCTCGATGTTTCATCCTCCTAACCACTTTCTTCACATTTTACTGTAGATAAATACAAGTAAAATATATCACTACTCAAATCCTTAATATCTTCCACTTAGAAAATGAAAAAAATAAACTACTTAGAAATTTAATACCTTCACTAAACTCCTACTCTACTGCCACATCTTCTTTCTCTTCTCTCATACATACGTCTCCTTGTGTTTCTTCTAGGAATTTTGAGAAAAGAACACACTGTATCTTTATGAAATTAGACTTATCATCACAGTTTCAAATCATTTAGTTAAAATTGTGATATTAATAATGTTCAACTTACGTTGTTCTTCTTCTATTAGTAATTCTTCTTCTTCACAGCCTTCCTCATGTTTTATTGTAGACAAATACAAGTAAATGTATAATTACTCAAATCATTAATAGTAACCAAGTTTATAAACTTCATTTGACAAGATGATAAAAATCAACAACCTATAAATTTAATACCTATCAATATAATAGTAATCAAGTTTAACTTACTTTGTTCTTCTTCTGTTAACAGTAAATTGTCTTGCTGGGATTCTTCATGTCTTCTTGTGGATAAAAACAAATGACATGTTCAATCATATTTAAAAATACTTTGATATTTGCATTGTAATATCATAAAATCAAGAATAATTTAATCGGATACCTTCAACCTCTTCCTTATTTTGTCACTCTTCCTTATATTATTCTATTTCTTTCGTTCCTTCACTTGAATCGGCTTCCACTTCTTTCTTTTCCTTTTCAAGTTTATCGACTAATTCACATACAACATTCACTATCATTCTATAAATGCATATAGGAAAACATATAAATAAAGTACATTACTGAATATAACTTATTATTTACAGTACACTTAGGCCTCCTTTCCAATTCTACAAGCAAGTCCTGATTTATTCTCTCTAACATATCAATCTTCGATTCCTTTGCTTCCAATTTATTATTTAAGCCCATTTTTGGATGTAGAATAAGAAAAGTAGGAATAAGTAGAAAGTGATATTGTTATTCTGATAGTATTGCTATTCTGTTTGGAAGTGATTTTCTTTTTAAAGGTGAATAAGTGTGTATAGGGAGATATTTTGGTTTGGATAAAAAGTAGAATAAGTATTAGAATAAGTGTTGGAATAAGTAGAAAACATGTAGATTAATGATAATCAACTTGATTACTAAAATATATATCTAGTTTAAAATATACATACATCATATTATATATGTATTATTTAAAAAAATAAAATAAACACACCGTATATATACATGTATCAGAATAACTTAGCAGAATAACTTTATTCCATCCTTCCTACGGAATAGCTATTCTGGAATAAATAAATCAGAATAAGAATTACTATTTCGCTTTTATTCCACTTTTTAACTTACCAAACAGAATAGCTATTCCTATTCTACCTTTATTCCTGGTTTTATCTAGGATCCAAACAGGGGCTAAGTGCTTAATAGTGAGCAATGTTTTTTTTTGTTATCGGTTTAGGTGAATTTTTATGCATGTCCCAAGATTCGAACCCGGGACCTGTGGCGAGTTTAAAGTTCTCCCAAACACTGTGACAATGAGACATTGTTAATAGTGAGCAATGTTGTTTCGTACTTTTTTTTCTAATATAATGTACTTAGCATGAAGAGATAATTCAACATCTCCACTGTGAATAGACGTATCAAATGATTCGTCAACCACTTTTTTTCTCTTTATTCTTATTTACATCTCCCTCACTATCCATTTTATTATTAATCTCCTTCAAAGAATTTTTTGGGATTTCGTTTTCCTTATTAAATTTCTTCGCAAGACCCCAAACTTTCATGTCTCCATCACGTATTGCCTTTACATGATGAAACCAGTACTGAAGTTTCTCATCATTCGACTTTATTGACAAGAGTTAAGACTCATTGTCCTCTACCACCATTGGGATCATAATCACCTAAAACACAATATAAGCAGTAAGTTCAATTATCTTACAAAAATAATTTTTACTTGAATAGATGTCTCAAATAACCGTATTTGTATCTATACATGAAATATCGTGACCACTATCAAACTGACACTTCAAAAATCAGGGACTTCTTTTAGTGTCAGTAGCTTTGGTTATGCCACTAATCTCAAAAAAACCAAGTCTATTAAATTCATAAGAAAATAGTCAATTTTAAAATGTTATTATGTAGAAAAATTAATTCAATTGCAAACTAATATAATATTTATCATTACAGCAAAGGTACATCCTCTGATGTTCTTCAAGTTGTAATCATTGCTTAGGAGATGAATGACCTTCTGACGAATTTCAGACATTATAAAGTCATATATGGCATTACCCTAACCGTATGTCCATAGTTCATCTAAGTTATCAACATAAAAACGCATTCCTATATTTATTGAATTGTAAGTTTGCGAGAATAAGATGCTTGCAAATAAATATAAAATTAGTAACTTGACAACTCCTTCCATGTCACCATTGTTTTTATCTGCTAACAACCGTTTCATCTTCTCAAAAATGACTTTCTTAAACAATCATCCGGTTCCTTTGGGAATATAACTTTCCCTGGTCGTTGACGACCTACAAACCTTCACATCAATTGCTCTACCTTCTGTACTATTCAAAGGTAGGCCTAATACCAAAGTAAAATCTTTTACACTACACATTATGTCTTTTCTTTCAAATTTGAACATGTTTTTATTTTCATCAAAATGTCCTATTATATGGACAAGCTGATTGTCCATCTCAAATTGTTTTCTCAAATGAAAGACCATCTCAAATTGTCTTCCCAAAATGAAAGAAATAAGCAAATGGTGTCTTATCAATCAAACAGACAAGCCCAACATGCAGTAAGTTCCTAATTTCCTTGAATGATATAATGAAGTTATTCGAGTAACATGTCATTTGTATCTCAACAACTTCCTTTCCTTTTATAGTTCCTGAAGTGTTAAGAGCTTCAATTGAAATTATGGTATTTGGATCATCAGCAACTTGAATATCTGAATGTGACGTCATTTACATTTAAAAAAAATTCAATATCAAGTTCTTATCATTTGCAAGAAAATAAAATAATCTTTAATAATAAAACTAAAATAACTACGAGAAGAACCAAATATTGAAGCAACAATGCCATGCTAACAATGAACAGAATACAGCAAGCTGCTATCGCTATCCAAGTTAGATCCTAGATCACTACCATGTGTTGTTCTTGGTTACAGTGAAAAACATAAGGGATACAGTTGTCTGGATTGTTCTAGAGGGAGACTTGACATTTCTAGGAATGTGGTTTTCAATGAAAGTATTTTTCCTTATATGCAACATATCCTTGATAATGTGTCTATGGAGAATTAGCTTCTTATCCTAAATGGGTTTTTAAGCATACAGAAGACTCTACCTTAGAAGAGATGCCCACTACAGAAAAAGCGAGGATGTTCCCTGGTGATGGTATTCATGTCAATACAAATTATATTTCTTCCCCTGAGAAAGAATCTTCAACAACTGAAATTACAGGCCAAGCAATTATTGATTCAGGAGATGTTTCTACAGTTCAAGCTATAGTGCCTGTGCATAGTATGATTATAAGAAACAAGGCTAGTGTGGTAAAGCCTAATCTCAAATATGCAATGACAGTAGAAGGAATTCCTCTTGAGCCAGAGACTGTTAAGACAACTAATCAAATATCCAATATGGTTTAGAACTACGTAAGAAGAACTTGATGCACTAAAGTTGAATAATACTTGACAATTAGTTCCAAGAGAATATAATTCTAATATTGTTGAATGCAAATGGGTATATAAAACCAATTTAAAGGTTGATGTCTCTTTAGAAAAAACTAAAGCCAGACCAATAGTAAAAGGGTTTTCTCAGCAGGAGGGAATAAACTATTCAGAAACCTTTACTCTTGTTATTAAGTCAACTACTATTAGAGTAATGCTCACTCTTGCCACAGTTTCAAATTGGGAGGTTCGTCACCTTAACGTTAAGAATACATTTTTGCATGATGATTTGCATGAATCTGTTATGATAGAACAACCACCAAGTTTTGTGGATAATGATCATCCTGATTATGTGTGTCGATTAAAAGTACTCTATGGTCTTAAACAAGCACCTAGGGTTTCATTTAATAAATTTAGTGATTATTTACTCAATGAAGGATTTGTATATAGTTCTGCAGATTCTTCTTTGTTTGTTAACACTGTTTAGGATTGTTGGTGTGGTGTGTTGTATCTTGTAACTTTGGACTCTATCAATAATAAGAAAATACTCTCTCGTAGGACTGTGAAGAATTGAGGAAATACAATCATACTTGTTTGCTTGTATCCAGGAGAAGCATGGATGATCTGTGACCATGGCGGCACGGATTGAGAATGCTCAAGGACGAAGACTTAGATTGACACCAATGAGGACAAGGATGGAGGCGAATGGTCGTGCAGAGGATGTGATCGCAACTCAGAGAGGATTAGAAGTAGGGAGATGCCGCTGGTGGCAAGGAGGGTGAACTAGGCTTTGGTAAAGTGCTTAGGTTAAATGATAAACTCCTTTATGTATTTTGGTAAAGTTCACCTTCTCAGCGGACATCTGTATCGGATGTCCGAAATTCAGTCTGTCCTTTCACAGTTATGCAGACGTCCGTAATGGATGTCCAGAATTCCACTATCTCCTATCAAAATCGCCAACCATCGATAGACATCCGTAAATGCCCCTTCACATAATTAAAATTACCATCAAATGGCGAACATTCATAACAGACACCCGTTAATGCCTTGCCTTTGATGGAAATCAATGATGGACGTCTGTAAATGCTCTGCATCCGCTAAAAATGGCAATCCTTTGGCGAACGTCTACAACGGACATCCATGCATGCACTACCTCTGGTGGATATGGGTATCCTTTGATGGACGTCCGTGTATGATCTGCATTCGGTGTAAATGAGCATCCTTTGGCGGATGTTCACAACAGACATCCACAAATGCGTTGCCTTCTTCGGTGGAAATGGTTGTTGATTAACGGACATCTTCAACGGACGTCCCAAAATACGCTGCCTCCAGTGGAAATGACCGTCGATTGGCGAATGTTCGCAGCGGACATCCGTAAACGCGCTACTACTGTTTATAAACTGCAACAATAATACATGGTCATTTTTGTACTTTTGTCATAAACGTCTAACGTCAACACTTGGTCTTATGTAATAAAATAAACTGCACATTTCTATGGGGAGGATTTTTAATGAGCCCTCTATCATGGGCACAACAATAATTATTTGTTTAATTAATGTTCTTAGTTATTTTCCAATATCATAATTAGATTCTTTCCCACGTTTTAAGTAAATAAGGTGGGAGATATTTTGTTGTTTCTATTCTTAAAAATTGTTTATTTTAATTGTGCTTGATTAACGATGTTTGAATATGGCAATTTCAATGTGACCTATGTTAGTAATGGTCATTGAAGACCATTTCAAATGAAGGGTGAAACGGACGACCGTTTCACCCATTCATGGCCGTGTTGAATACGGCGGTTACCAGGCCTTTATGGTCGGAATCGAAACGGCTGAAAGGGGAGCCGTTGGAGGAGGGCGGAGGGATGGTCAAGAGTCCCCTATAAATAGAGGAGAAAACACAGCTGAAAGTATCATCGAAAAGCTTACAGTATTTCTCCTACTTGATCATCACCGGAGCCCACTCACGCATCGCCGGAATACTCTATATCGACGTCCACATTCCCACAAGTGGTATCAGGGCCAACGTGCGAGCTCCGGATCTGCGTAGCCCTCTCACTGCGCGTTTTTTTCCCCTCCGCGCCGTTGCCTCCCCGCGCCGCCTCCTTGCGCGCCGCTGCCTTCCCGCACCCCGGTTCCGCGCACTGCTGCCTTCCCGCATCCCGGTTCCGCGCACCTCCGCCGGATCTTGCCGCCCGCGCGATCGTCTTTGCGCGCCCCTATCCAGCGTCGCCGCTGCTTCCCGAGCACCACCGCTGCATCCCTTGCGCACACTCCCGCGCCGGAACCCCTCTCGCGTGCCCCTCCCCTTCACAGCCTGCGTTTACGGGTTAGATTTTCTTTTAATAAGAGAAGAGGGGTGTGCATATATTAGTATATCATATGCTTAATTAATTTAAAATCAAGGGATTAATTTCGCATGTTTTAATATTTAACTACATATTCACATCTTGTTTATTATTTAAGTTTGAAGATATAAATCTGGAATTAAAATTTTACATATTTTCTGAAATTAA
>JAMKQA010037017.1:0-13339 GCA_024699735.1 Posidonia australis | reverse complement strand
TGGTTTTCCTCGTCTTTCCCTTAAAAGACTAGGTGGCGACTCCTCCTTTTCTTTTCTTCTTATCCTTGCGCCTTCGCCATCGTCATTGGCATGGCTGTGATCCCTCTCCCGCCTCCCTCCGGGTCCGGGTCCGGCACGGTCACAGACTGTAAGGAACAAATTTTAGTTGTGATTTCACAACAAAACTTTGCATCTTTGCTCCAAGTCGCATATATTAACAGACCATAGATCATACATGTAGAAGAAGAAAAGATGATTAAGCAAATTTATTCCTATCACCATGTTTTTTTAATCAATATAGATATCTTATGATAACTTTTTTTTATAGAAAGAAGTATCTTCTCATCGTTGTTGATACATACACAAGTCATGGATGGGAAAATATTTATCAGTTTTCTACATGACATTCATAAGTTTGTATATTTTATATATAGTCAAGGTTAAGATATTATGAAAAGAAATGGATATGTCCCTGTAAAAAATATGTACTACTAAGAATACAATCGAAAAGGGACGTGGAATTACGTTTGTATAAAAAAGAATTTGTATAAGGCTACAAGTGTTGGTTTAAATATGTAGAGGCCTTTCCTTCTCAAGGGAATGTTGTTCTTATTAATACGGATTCTATTGTAGGCATGGTGACGGACGTAACAGATCCTAATTTTGATACGTCACTAGGATTGAGACATATTATACATGTAAGTAGCAAACTATCAACATAAAGGTTGTTTTTCTTTGAACTATAAATGATTTATCTACATATAGGATGTTGTCTGGTTGGAACACACATGAAAAGATAAATTGTCGTTATTGTATAAAATACACAAAGTCATTTCAGTTTCAATATGATCGCAAGCCATATTTCTTTAATTACTATCGTTACTTCTTGCCCATAGACCACCTATATTGAAGATAAAAACAACCTTTTAAAAAGAATACTGTTGAATCATCCAACTCAACTCCTAGCTTGTCAAGAGAATAATTATTTAGTTGACTGTTAAAGTTTGAGCAAATTACTGTTGAGCATAATATTGGTCCATAAACATTAGAGGAATTCGGAAATACTCACAATTAAACAAAAATCAGTATATTTTAGAAGTTACTGAATTGGTTAAAGCTCTTAATTCGACACAACTTAGACGTCATAAATATCAAGAAAAATGTATTTGACAATATATTCTACACGATATTGGATATCAAGGACAAAACAAAAGACACAGAAAATGCAAGTAAAGATTTGAAGTTGCTTTGTAGTCATAAGGACTTATACCTAATAAAATATGTCAACGGAAAGACTAAAATGGCTAAGAAAAAGTATACACTCGATAAAAATTAGATAAAGTTAGCATGTGAGTGGATCAGCAACTTAAAATTTCCAGATAGATATGCATCAAATAAATCAAAACTTATGGATATCAAGAAATAAAGCAACGATTATTATGTGTTTATAGAGAAATTGTTTCCTCTTGTATTTAGAGGTTTATTGCATAAGCCTATTGTAGACATACTTACAGATCTAAGCAAATTCTTCAAGGCCATTTGCTCATTCAAATTGTTTATGAAAGATATGGAGACTTTAGAGGAAAATATTGTTCTCATATTGTATAATCTTAAAAAGATATTTCCACTTACCTTCTTTAACTCGATGAAACATCTCATAATTCACTTACCCTACAAAGCCAAAGCAGGTAGATCATTGTAATATCAATGAATATATCCTTTCGAGAAATATATGTTATTCTAAAGTAAGTTTGTTCTTTCATTTGTTATTGTGAGTACTTTAATCTAATTTATCCACATTTTTAGTAGGTATATGTTTTTCTTGAAAGAAAAAGTTTAAAATAAAAATAGAGTGAAAGGTTAAATAAGTGCACAATATATTTACGAAGAGGTTGCCACTTTTTATTTTAGATATTTCACACCAAAAATTGAAATAATACATAATTGAGCACAGAGGAATGATGATATGAGAGTTGAGGAACAAAATGTTATACTTTTTTTCATTTGTTCTAGTGTTTTTCCTTTTAGAAAGGCAAAAGAAAACCTACTAACTCAGAGCAAGAAAAATACTGTAAAGTTATATGTTCTTGACAATTACAATAAAGTCTCACCCTTTGTTGATTATTTATCACTATCTTTCATTGATACATTTATTCAATAAATTTAAATAATGTATTATCTTACTATATTTTAAATTTTGAATTGCAGACAATTTAAAGAATAATTAATAGTTGACCGTCTTAGTCTAAAAGATGATGATATATTGGACTTATTCAAGAAGGCATTTCCTAAGTGATTTAGAAATCATGTAAACCATCTTGATCTTAGCCCTAAGCAAAAGCTCTTAAAGGACTTAGCTTATGGTATTATTTTCTAAGTAAAATCGTATAGAGCTTGTTTTGCAAATTAGTATCTATTTCACACACAAAAATATGATAGAGGATTAATTACTCAAAATTTAGGAGTTATGGTGAAAGAATTATATTATGGAGAAGACCATATTGACTATTATAGTATCTTAAAAGAGATCCTTGAGTTGAAATACTCCAGAAATGAAACCTAATCCCAGCGCCAGATCAATCAGAAATTCCACTTCTCTGTGCGGGGGCATAGCAGGCAACTCCTCTAGGAAGACATCGAGGTACTCCTGAATAGTTGGTATATCTTGTACCCCTAATACTGGTGAGGAGGATACCATCACACAAGCCAGGTAACCCATACTACCTTTTGCTAGATGACGATAGGCCATGATTGTCGAGATCACCCTCTTGGATTCTCCCAGTCTGATCCCTTATACCAAGCACATCCTTGGCCTGAACATTTTGCCAAGATTCTCTTCTTCACATAGTCTATCATTGATGAATGTTGTGCTAGCTAGTCCATTCCTAATATGGCATCATATTTTTGTATGTCCATCAGAATCAAATTGGACTTAAATCTCTTGTCTCCTAATTACACATTGACTGACCGCAAATACCTCCATATTAAGTTGTGCTCTCCCAATGGGGTCACTACATCAAGATGGAAAGCTAACCTAGCTAGCCTTTTCCCAATCTCAACTACGAACAACTCAGAAATAAAAGAAAATGAACTTCCTGAGTTGAACAGACTCGGACCATTCGGTCATCTAGAACAAAAGATCCTAAAACATACATCATAACCACCATATTATTACTAATAATAATAATAGTCCTGGTTACACCACAACCTTAAAAGTTCATATTACATAGCCATTTACTATTCCTTACCCTCTACAACGTCTCCTGAGAGACCAGAACTTAAAGCAGAGATGGATAACACTCTTCCATTGGTCGGCGAGTGAGGCACGTCTCCTGTTGGCTTCGGTGGATCTGGATAGCTTTTCTGGTAATGTCTAATCTTCCTGCAATTGTAGCATATCACCTTGTCTAGGCTCTTTTGCTAGACTCTACACTGCGCTGCTACATGCCCGATGCAACCACTAATATGACAAGGTCCAATCACCAAGACACCGCTTGAGCCGATCTGATTGTATCCGACATTTGGCTTTCCAACAGCGCTGCACCATTCCTGAAAGGTTGTATCAGATATTTCCTCTTCTTCTGAGAGCTCCCAAAACTTTCAGAGCTCGGGGTTCCAGTAGATGGCTGCAAGGTGAACCTCTTCCCCTTTCCCTTGGGGTGCCCCTCCAAGAACAATTGATGATCATTCTCATAACGGGCCACCAGCTCCACTGCATTAGCCAAAGTCAAGCATCGTAAGCCGAGGACCTTTGTTCTAAGCGCTGGATGCAGTCCTTCCACAAACTTCTTTGCTCAATGCTTCTCGATGTCAAATGATTGCATGAACTGTTCCAGTCGATGGAATGTGTCTTCATACTCTGCCATGGACATGTTCCACTACTTCAGGTTCCGAAAGTCTCTGTCCAACTTATCTTTCTCATGCTCTTGGAAGTACCTTTCATAGAGCACATATCGGAAATCCTCCCAGGATATCATCAGCAAGTCAAAGTAGGAAACTTCATCCAACGTGTGGCTCTCCACCATTGGTCGACTTCTCCCTTCAGCTTAAATGTAGCCAGTTGCACCCACTTCTCTATCGGACATTCCATCCCTTCCAGAATCTTCTCGACCTCCAAGAGTCACGCTTCGCTATCCTATGGTGTGTTGCGACCATCGAAAGTCGATGCACTCAACTGGTGAAACTGCGTGATTCAAGGATCCCCCTTGGCTCCTTCCTTGTTACCACCTCCGAGGGACTAGACCAACCCTTGCATCATATCTCCAAGCTCGTGGCACATCTCTGTCTATGCATTACCCTCTTCCATGCCAGAACCAAAAGTTGATGTCATCCCTCAACCTCTACCTCTACTAAGCGGCATTTCTCTGCCACCAAAAAAACACAAATACAAAAGTTAGGTGCTAACTATGTTATTTGTGCAATTATATGAAGCCACTAATCCAGACACCATCGAGCCAATGCACTTAGTGTAACATAGACTCTGATACCACTCTGTCACACCCCACAGAGCGCGACTTAAAATCAAGTACCAGCTCTACCCAACCACAAATGATTATGAAAACTAAGTAGAAATAAAATAAAATCAAAGAAAACTATATCTAACTACTTAGATCCAGTGTGCGGCTAGTGGCTCCAAAACACGTACACGCACACTGGGGCTAGACTGCACATACTAAGTTGCTCTTGAAAACAAAAATGTGTGAGTGACCTCAAGTCACTCAGTACGTGTCCACTAAGAAAACTATCGGAAAACCACGAAAACTACAGATTTTGATACTCAAAATCTGAACAACAATAAAATTCATTTAGAAAACTTTCCAAGCAGTTTCTTTTAAATCATACCTTTCTCAAACTTATTTTCTTTTTGAAATCTTATGCAACTTGAAACTACTTTCAAGCACTCAAGAGAAACACATCCACAATTAGAATTCAATCCAAACACAAGTCCGTGCAAAGCCTAAATCACAAACCATGGCTAGAACTAGTCTAAATTACAAATCTCATCATAGCTAGAATTTGGCTAAAACCACAAGCCAAAACTCAAGTCGATTCTAGCTTAAAACCAACACACAGCTTGAGTCAAAACTAGTAGTGCCACCTTGGCCAAAGGTGACCAAGCCACAAGTAGTTGGCGAGATAGCAACCCCAACCCCACTACACTGCCATAGTAAACCTCCCCGTCTTGGAGGGTGCAACTACTCTAGCCAACAGACCTCACTTTATAACTTTTATTTTCTCATAAACATGGGGATGCATTCTCTTGACGTCCAAAGTGGTGTTCAAACACCTAGGTCTTCCTTCCTAAGCCCAGCCAACTCCGCCAAACAGGTAACCCGGTCTCTTTCACTAGGGCCCCTAACCTCAGCAATCACACCTTCGAACGGTACTGTTTTTACTTAGATCATGAATCCATATGGTCTCCGCCTTACTATTACGTGGATCCAGCAAAACAAGGAAATCCTTTTTAAACATACAATTATCCTTTCAAAACCATTTTCTAAACATTTTCATTACAGGAATTCTTTTCCAGAAATCATTCTCTAAAGCACAAGGATTTCCACCATAAACATTCTTATTAAGTTATCATAATAAGGCCATTAAGAGTAAATTTAAAAAACCAAGAATTAACGGCCTAAGGGCCTGTTTCAATAGACCAAACCAGGCTTGGTATACCGAAAGCTCCAGAAGACATACCAAAATCGCCTGATTCGGCATACCGAATTCCTCCAGTATGCCGAACCAGACGACTGTTAGAAAAATAGTCGTCTGGCTAGAGGCTGAAATCACCGAAATGAGACCCTTGGTCAGACCCATTTTCGATACTCTACAAGTCTTGCAAAAATTCACATTCTTAGCATGCCAAGTCTACTTTCATTTTAGACAAATTTCATTAAAATCTAATAAGTGTAGACCAAGATATCAAAATCAAAAGACGAAGAACTCATTTGACATCTGGCGATTATGAAATTGCTTGATAAATTGTGAAAAAATCATGGATATGCCAAAAATCCTCAAATCTAACTACTCTAGCCATTTTTTCATGATTTTAAATCAAAAATTTGCATCATCTATACATAGTTTGGTTTGACAAAAAAGGGGAATCAAAGGGGACACGCACTTGATCGAGGTCTCTGACGAAGCCTCACCCTCTCTAGCAAGCTCACCACAACCACTAGTGTCTCCTGAGCTCGTCCGACGTCTGGCGAGTCCTCCTTCCTCAATGACCACTACTCTCCGACCCTTGGCCCTCTCTCCCTCCTTTTCTTCTTTCTCCGATTTCTCCACCCTCACTCTCTTTCTCTAGCTCCCTCACTCTCTTGGTCTGTCACCACCAATGCCATCTCGTCCTCCCCTTTAAGGTTGTCGCTCGCTTGTCGCCGTTTAGCAACGACAACCGCTAGAGATCTCAATGAATCTAAGATTTGCCATGGCGAAAGACTACGAGTGGTATGGCATGCACAGTGAACGGTGGCGCGTGCTATGCAGCACTATGTAGAGCTGACTTCTCCCACTTAGGTCCTACACACACACATGGGTTGCAAAATGCCAAGATACCACACAATGAGGGAATTATTAGATATAATTATTAGCACAAAAGGGATTACCACATAAATCAACATTAATTCACAAATTATCTAGATTACAACGGATAATAATACATTATTCTGGATAATTGGTCTACCGATCTATGAAGCCACAATACAATTAAGTTAAACTAGGCACAGATGTTATAGATTAAGTCAAAGATATTCATAAAAAATCAATTGCCTTTAATTACCTGATTTTGGAAGATATTATCTAAATTTGATTTACTTCATTAGTAAGTATTTATTAAATTTTTAAATATCTTCTAAATTTATCTCAATTGTGGAAAATCCTGTAAATTGGAAGACTTGGTCGTGATTTCTTACTAGATTCGTAATAGGATATTTTGGGATCTTAATTTTGAAATTTTTGATTTTGATTTGCTCGACGCCTCTCCAACTAACAACTAGCTGATGTGGAATATATCATTGCCTTTTATGTCATTCTTTTTCCACATCGAGCACAAATGAAATATCCATAGTCGTCGCCACTTCCTGTGGTGACATGTTAACTCCTATCATCAGTCCTATAGGTGAAAAGATAAAAAAATATTTTTTTTTTTTTAATTTCCAAGTTTTGAGTGCCCGAGTTCTCTATAAATAGACCCCTAGGTCAACAACTTGAGGAGGAGGAACTTTTAGAGAACCCTAAGGAGCCTTTAGAGATCTAAGAGAGATCTTGTAACACCCCAGTGCTACACAACAGTACAAGAACTACCCATAAACAACTAAAAGAGTCTAAATGACAGGATTAAATAAATAAAACTAAACACCCAGACCTGTGTGCGGCAAAAGTGGTTCGAAAGGGATGCACTAGACTAGACTGCACCTACTCCTGAGCACCTGAAACAAGGGAAGAAGGAAAACACGCGTGAGTGACAGGAATCTCACCCAATACGTGCCCCAAAACAGCGACAAAACCTGCGAAACACTGCGAGAAAGTCTCAAGAAAACCACAATCGCCAAAACCCACACATGCAGTTAGAAAGACTTCGAAAAAATGTCATTTCAAAACTTTCTTTTCTTTTTCTTTCAAAATCTCATGATCATTAATAAATCTTTATACACAACTCAAGCAAAATAAACCATTGCATCTAGTTTCCCAGCCCAAAACATCATTTAAGCCATTAACACAATTTATCGTAAATCAGGGCTAAGAACTAGTCCAACACATAAATCCACAATTATTATCTCAAAACTGGTCGCATCACCCTAGCCATAGGCGATCGACCTGGCCAAAGCAGCTGGTGAGGATTCCATGTCACCACACCCATGCTGCAGTGTCGTGGTGAATCACCCCGCGCTGGAGTTCAACTGCCCCGGCCGCAGCCTCAAATGTACCCTCACTGGTATAAGCATGGAGTGCGTCCTCACGACGCCCTGGTGCCCGAGCAACTAGGGACTCTAACCCCAGACCCATCCAGCACCGGCACTGAGGGTAGTCTAGGTCTACCATACCTCGGGTCCTACAGTACCACTATAGTCTCGAGGCTCCTACCTTGGACCATAAACTCAGCAACCACAACCAAGGACACGTCCCCGACATCTCTAAAGGTCTCACTATCCCTATCGGCAAGTCCTAGTCTATTGTGGTTCCTACAATTCCATAAATCTCTTTAAAACCATATGCAGTTTCTCTTTTCAAAACATTTGACAAAACCGTTCTTTTCATTCATAAAACTCTTTATAAATCCCACGCATTATGCGTCACATTATCATCTATGATTCAAAAGGAACCCCAATCATTCATTCATGGTCATTGTGCCATGCCATTACCCCGCACATGGGTCTACATTAATCCATATAAATCATGTTTCACAATTCATGGAAAGCATCATTAAAACAACATGTTCACATGCAATATTTCATAAATCATTTCCATGCATCTCATGCCTTTATCATGCATTGATCCAAATTTATCAACATTTAAAAAAGCATTTCTCAATATAGTCCTGGGTCTTGATTCAGCATACCGAATAGGGTCCCGGTCAACCGAAAATCCCTGATTCGGTGGACCGAAATCTTTCGTTATTCCAAATCCTTGTCAGTTTTATCAGTCCCCTGTCAGAACGATAGACCGAAATCATCTGGTCATCCAAAATCCCCTGATTCGGTCGATCGAATTTCCCCCAGTCGTCCGAATCAGTGGCCTAGGGAACCACCTGGGAGCATTTTAGCATACCGAACCTAGTTCAGCATATCGTCTTTTGCGATTGCAGAAAACCTCCCCGGCCTCCGCCGTCTCTTCTCCCCAAAGTGGGAGTAAGGAGCGGACCCCTCTAAAATACCACAAAAATTACAAGCAAAACATGAGGTGTAGACGTCCAAGTCTACTTCAAAACTCCTTAATCCAAACATAAAACCATTAAGCATGTTGTTCTACGGAAGTTCACAAAGGCATTAGACTCATATGGCATCACTGTAGCATGCATCTAGATTACCCACGAAAAATCCCACGAAACACCCATGAATCAACATGATATCAGCATAAACACATTATTCATCTCATTCTCAACAATTTCCCTATTTTTGCATGATTGTAACATCATTATCTTCAATTATCCCTTAACCTAAACATGCCACAACAAGGAAAGGGAAACGAAGGGGGAATGCGTACTTGACTCCGACGAGCCTCGCGTGCCCTCGAGCTCTGGCGATGCACGACACCGGCCTACCCCTTCTCGCACGCTTTCCTCCAGTGCGCTGCCTCCCCTCAGCCTCCGCACTCGATCTCTCCCTCTCTCTGGTTTCTCCTCCTCACCCCCACGCTGCACACCTCCCTTTAAAGCCACCTCCACGCCTTCCATCCCTCGAATCCCACTGGTCAGCCACCAGCCTCTCTGCTCCGGAGGTGATGGGACGAGCAGCCCTCCTGCTAGGCCTTACGCGTAGGAGAGGACCGATCGCAGGTCACGGGCGCAGAGAACAAAGAGAAGGAGGGTCATGGGCATGGTTGGGCTCTTGACCAGGTCCAAGCTCAAATCCAAGTGGGTCTCACCCCCAAACATGGATCCCAATTGCATCACAGACCCACAAGCCAAAGAAGTCACACCACAAGGAAAAACCAGGAGCACAAAAACACAAGGAGAGACCACAGCCAACAAACATAACCCGGATTAACCATTAACAAACCATATACAAATAGTACAAGAAATTCCATGGTTTATATTAAATGAAAAATCAGGCACAGATGTTACATCATACCCCCCTCAAAAGAATTTCGTCCTCGAAATTCACTGATCAAACAAATGAAGGTAGTGAGACTGTATGTCCGCCTCTCGTTCCCAAGTAACTTCCTCAACACCATGGTGCTGCCATTGAACTAGCACAAAAGGAATCACCTTGTTCCTAAGGATCTTTTCCTTCCCATCAAGGATCTGTACAGTGTCCTCCACCATGATCAAATCTTCCTGCAACTCATCTGGCTGAACTGGAATTACTTGGGACGCAGCAGTCAAACATTTCCTCAACATCGAGATGTGGAACACACTGTGCACGCTCGAGAACTCTGGAGGCAAGTCCAACTAATAGGCAACTTCCCCGACTCTCCTGATTATCCTGTAGGGTCCAATGTAACGAGGGCTCAACTTTTCCCACCTCCCAAATCTGAATATGCCTTTCAAAAAATGCCAAACAAGACTCACGGTGCTTGCCGACCAAGAAACTGATTGGTAACAGAAGTCATCCGGGTAGTTCGGGCTACCAGCCCAAGAGGAAGGATGGAACAAGGAGAGTGGGGAATCCATTGGGCATCACAAGGATTGCCCGGGTAGTTCGGGATACCAGCCCAAAGGAATGAGGCAAACAGTTTGCTTTGATTCCATCCATTTGGAGTGAAATTCAAAACAAAGGGAGCGCCATTGAAACCAAACTCTTTGAGTAAGGATCTAATGGGGCATGGTAGGTATCGGACCTACCAACCAAGAAGGGAAAATGGTAAGTTTCGGACTTACCGACCAAAAGGGGAAGTGGTAAGTTTCAGATTTATCAACCAGAGGGAGAAGTGGTAAGTTTCAGAGTTACCGGCCAAAAGGGGAAGTGGTAAGTTTCGGACTTATTGGCCAGAGGGGAATTGATAAGTTTCGGACTTACCGACCAAGAAGGGAAAATTGTAAGTTTCGGACTTACCGGCCATAGGGGAATGGGTAAGTTTCGGACTTACCGACCAAGAGGGGAGAATGGTAAGTTTCGGACTTACCGGCCAAAGGGGAATTGGTAAGTTTTGGACTTACCGACCAGAGGAGAAAATGGTATGTTTCGGACTTTCCGGCCAAAAGAGAGAATGGCAAGTTTCGGACTTATCGACCAGAGGGGGATTGGTAAGTTTCGGACTTACTGACCAAGAAGGGAATTGGTAAGTTTCGGACTTACGACCAAGAAGGGAGAGTGGTAAGTTTTGGACTTACCGACCAGAGGAGAATTGGTAAGTTTCGGACTTACCGACCAAAAGGGGAGAATGGTAAGTTTCGGACTTACCAGCCAAGAAGGGAGAATTGTAAGTTTCGGACTTACTGGCCAGCAAAGGGAAGGGGTACGTTTTGGACTTACCGGCCAAAAGGGAGAGTGGTAAGTATCGGACTTACCGGCCAAGAGGGAGAATGGTAAGTTTCGGACTTACCGGCCAAAAGGGAGAACGGTAAGTTTTGGACTTACCGACCAGAAAAGGGAAGGTGGTAAGTTTCGGACTTACCGGTCAAGAGGGAGAACGGTAAGTTTCGGACTTACCGACTAGAAAAGGGAAGGTGATAAGTTTCAGACTTACCGACCAAGAGGGGGGAATGGTAAGTTTCGGACTTACCGACCAGAGAAGAAAATGGTATGTTTCGAACTTACCGGTCAAAAGAGAGAATGGCAAGTTTCGGACTTACCGACCAAAGGGGGATTGGTAAGTTTCGAACTTACTGACCAAGAAGGGAATTGGTAAGTTTCGGACTTACCGACCAAGAGAGGAGAATGTTAAGTTTTGGACTTACTGACCAAAGGAGAATTGGTAAGTTTCGGACTTACCGACCAAAAAGGGAGAATGGTAAGCTTCGGACTTACCGGCCAAGAAGGGAGAATGGTAAGCTTCGGACTTACTGGCCAGAAAAGGGAAGGGGTAAGTTTCGGACTTACCGGCCAAAAGGGAGAATGGTAAGTTTCGGACTTACTGGCCAAGAGGGAGAATGGTAAGTTTCTGACTTACTGGCCAAGAGGGAGAATGGTAAGTTTTAGACTTACCGACCAGAAAAGGGAAGGTGGTAAGTTTCAGACTTACCGGCCAAGAAGGAGAATGGTAAGTTTCGAACTTACCGACCAGAAAAGAGAAGGTGGTAAGTTTCGGACTTATCGACCAAGAGGGAGAATGGTAAGTTTTGGACTTACCGGCCAAAAGGAAGAAGTGGTAAGTTTCAGACTTACCGGCCAAAAGGAGAGAGTGGTAAGTTTCAGACTTACCGACTAAAGGGAGAAGTGGTATGTTTCGGACTTACCGACCAAAAGGGGAAGTGGTAAGTTTCGGACTTATCAATCAAAGGGAGAAGTGGTAAGTTTCGGACTTACCGGCCAGAGGGGAATTGGTAAGTTTCGGACTTACCGACCAAGAAGGGAGAATGGTAAGTTTCAGACTTACCGGCCAGAGGGGAATTGGTAAGTTTCAGACTTATCGACCAAGAGGGGAGAATGGTAAGTTTCAGACTTACCGGCCAAAGGGGAATTGGTAAGTTTCGGACTTACCAACCAAGAGGGGGGAATGGTAAGTTTCGGACTTACCGGCCAAAAGAGAGAAGGGCAAGTTTCGAACTTACCGACCAGAGGGGGATTGGTAAGTTTCAGACTTACTGACCAAGAAGGCAATTAGTAAGTTTCGGACTTATCGACCAAGAGGGGAGAATGGTAAGTTTCGGACTTACCGACCAAAAAGGGAGAATGGTAAGTTTCGGACTTACCGACCAAGAAGAGAGAATGGTAAGTTTCGGACTTACCGGCCAGAAAAGGGAAGGGGTAAGTTTCGGACTTACCGGCCAAATGGGAGAGTGGTAAGTTTCGGACTTACCGGCCAAGAGGGAGAATGGTAAGTTTCAGACTTACCGGCCAAAAGGGACAATGGTAAGTTTTGGACTTACCGACTAGAAAAGGGAAGGTGGTAAGTTTCGAACTTACCGGCCAAGAGGGAGAATGGTAAGTTTCAGACTTACCGACCAGAAAAGGGAAGGTGGTAAGTTTCGGACTTACCGACCAAGAGGGAGAATGGTAAGTTTTGGACTTACCGGCCAAAAGGAAGAAGTGGTAAGTGTGACCATGCCCGACTCGAGGAAGGGGGAAGGGAGGAGACCACAGTCATGCCGAGACAGCGAAGGCGCAAGGATAAAAGAAAAGAAAATGGAGTCGCCACCTAGTCTTTTAAGGGAAAGACGAGGAAAACCACAAAAGAATGAATGCATGTGATGCAGATGAGAAGGCTGGATGTCTGCTAACTAGAGGATGGGTAAGGATTCCTATTACGCACGAGGAAGGTATTAGGCACCCTTGTGCTCCCGAGAGACTCGGTCTTTCTAGTCCAAATGCTTGCTAAGGGTTTGATAAATGCGTGTTTGCCTATTCTATATGCTCGTGCACAATGATGACTGAAAACATGCCATGTCCAAAGCCAAGGAAAAGAAACCAAAGGAAAAAAAATCGATCTATGGGTCAGATGTTGGCATTGGCAATGTCGCACTGCTGTACGCCCATGGGCGCTGGAAAACCGTGAAAATTATGGAAAACCGAGGAATCGC
>JAMKQA010037016.1:0-24547 GCA_024699735.1 Posidonia australis | reverse complement strand
CCCCCCCCCCCCCCCCCTCATCCTCTGACTCGCAAACCGTTCCTTTTTTCCTTCTTTCTCTCCCGGCTTCCTCCCACTACTGCCTCCTTCCTCTTATGTCCTCCTTCTCCCACATGGCACCGGCCACCCATGATGTCGGAAGAGACGAGGAGGCACGAGCTGGTGTCTCTATTTGAGTGATGAAATGAAGAAGGGGATGGGGATTGTGAGGGCTCATGAGAGAGAGAGAGAGAGAGAAAAAAGAAAGAAAAAGAAGAAAAGACAAGCACTAAAATCGAGGCGACTATGTATCCCCTAACCGAACCCCACATTGGTCCCAAATCACAACTAGGTGCACAGTATGCCAACCAAACCTTCACACTCACAAGAAACAACAAATTATCCATTAATAAACCATTTATATAATATTACAATTAATCACATGGTTTACCATTAAAATGGATAATAAGACCCAGGTGTCACATCCTACCCCCTTAAAAGAATTTCGTCCTCGAAATTCATCTCTAGTAAAACAAGTAGGGGTATTGTCTCTGGATGTCCACCTCGCGCTCCCAGGTAGCTTCCTCTGTACCATTGTGTTGCTACTGACTAACACCAATGGAATCACTTTATTCTTAAGGACTTGCTCTTTTCTGTCCAGTATCTGAATTGCATTCTCAACCATGAATAGGTCCTCCCGTAGTTCCTCTGGTTGTACCAGTATCACCTGGGATGCATCGACCAAACACTTCCTCAACATAGATACATGGAAGGTGTTATGCACACCAGCCAACTCTAGAGGCAGATCTAGTCTATAAGCCACCTCACCAACCCTCTTGGTAATCTGGTACAGTCCGATGTATCTTGGGCTCAACTTGTCTCTCTTACCAAACAGCATCACACCATGGTAGGTGACAACTTCAGGAATATGAAGTCTCCTACCTCGAATTCCAGAGGTCTCCACCTCCTATCAGCATAGCCTTTTTGTCGACACTGGGTAGACAACAACCTCTTCCTGATCAGATCCACCTTGCCCTCGTACTATTGTACGATCTCTGGCCCAACTAACTGTCTCTCACCGTCCTCACTCCAATAAGTGGGTGTCCCACAGGGTCTCCCATACAATGCCTTGTATGGTGCCATACCAATACTAGTGTGGTAACTGTTATTATATGCAAACTCAACCAGAGGTAAGTGATCTTTTTAGCTACCACCAAAGTCCAAGGCGTAGGTCTTCAACATGTCCTCTAGTGTCTGAATGGTCCTCTCCGTCTGGCCATCCATCTGGGGGTGGAAGGCAGTAATAAAGTTCAACATCATGCCAAAATCCTCCTGTGGAGATCCCCAGAACATCGATGTGAACCTCGTGTCTCTATCAGACACAATAGACACTAGGACACTGTGCAATCTCACAATCTCTGCCATATACAACTCTGCCAGCTTTGCCAAAGGAAGATTCACCATCATTGCTAAGAAATGTGCCGATTTTGTAAGGCGATCCACTATCACCCAAACTGTATCATTCTTTCTTCGAGTCCTTGACAAACTCATCAAAAAATCCATCGACACATTTTCCCATTTCCACACTGGCACGTTTAGAGGCTGCAAAGTTCGTCTAGGCTTATGGAACTCAATTTTCACCATCTGGCAGGTTGCACACTTTGCCACATACTCAACAATCTCTCTCTTCATCCCAGGCCACCAAAAATTCCTCTTCAAGTGTTTATACATCTTGATGCTTCTTGGATGCATAGCGTATCTAGAGCAGTGAACTTCATCTAACAGATTGTTTTTGATTTCCTTTATTTGAGGTACATATAATCTCAAATCGTACCTCAACCCACCGTCTACCCCAACTAAAAAGTGAGGGGCATTTCCAGCTTCCAACTTCCTACAGATATCTGATACAAAAGAATAATATTGCTGAGCTATGACAATCGCCTCGATCTTCGTCAGGCGAATAGACAAATTGGCCAACACCACTCTAGCAGTTCCCTGAGACTGTCTCCGAGGCCTGCACTCCACTCGTCCATCTAACAATTTCCATTCACGAGTCATCAGGCTAGCCATGACATGAGTGCGTCTGCTCAGGGCATCCGCAACCACAAATGCTTTCCCTGGGTGGTATGATAAACTAAAATCATAATCCTTAATGTACTCCACCCAGCACCTCTGTCTCAGGTTCAGATATTTCTGAGTAAAGTTGTATTTCAAACTCTTATAATCTATGTACACCTCAAATAGTTTGCCATACAAATAATGTTTCCAAATCTTCGAGGTGAATACAACTGCTGCCATCTCCAAATCATGGGTGGGATAATTCTTCTCATGATCTTTCAACTAGCGCGAGGCATACGCCACCACCCTACCATAATGCATCAACACACACCCTAAACCAGTACCGCAGGCATCACTGTAGACTGTGAAACTGCCACTCCCTAAGGACAAAGTCAAGACTGGGGCTGACGCTAGATGAGCCTTCAACTAGTCAAAGCTCTCCTCGCACTGCCAATCCCAAGCAAAGTGCACATCCTTTCTGGTCAGTCTGGTCAACAGTGCGGCAATCTTGGAGAAATCTTGAATGAATCTCCTTTAATATCCTGCCAGGCCGAGAAAACATCTAATCTCAGTTACTATTTTTGATCTGGCCCAACTGCTCACGGCGTCTACTTTGCTGGATCTACCTTAATGCCTTCCCCTGAAATAATATGACCAAGGAAGGATACCTCCTCTAGCCAAAACTCACACATGTAGAACTTGGCATAAAGCTAATGTTGCCTTAAAGTCTCCAGTACGATCTTCAAATGCCTTCGGTGGGTCTGAACATCCAGAGAATACACTAGAATGTCATCCACGATGATGACCACAAATTGATCCAAATTGGGCCTAAACACCCTATTCATCAGATCCATAAAAGTAGCTGGAGCATTCGTCAACCTGAATGGCATAACCAAAAACTAAAAATGTCCATAATAAGTGTGAAAGGCTGTCTTCTACACATTTGGCTCACTAATCCTCAATTGATAGTATCAAGATCTCAAGTCTATCTTGGAAAACACTGATGCTCCCTGCAACTGGTCGAACAAATCGTCGATCCTAGGCAGTGGATACTTGTTCTTTATAGTGATCTGGTTCAACATCCGGTAGTCTATAGAGAGCCGAAGTGAACCGTCCTTCTTCTTAACAAACAGAACTAGTGCTCTCCAAGGTGAAACACTCGGACGTATGAATCCCTTATCCATCAGTTCCTACAACTGGTTCCTAAGCTCCCTTAATTCAATGAGTGCCATCCTATACAGAGCCTTGGAAAAAGGACCTGATCCTGGTACTAAATCAATCACAAACTCCACTTTCCTATGCGGTGGCATGCTAGGCAATTCTTCTAGAAAAACATCAAGATATTCCCGCACCACTGGCAAGTCCTGAATCTCAACCATAGGCGAAGTAGAAATTATCACACAAGCCAAACAGCCCACACTGCCTCTTGCCAGATGATGTTAGGCCTTGATAACAGAAATCACTTTTCTGGGCTCACTCAGTCTGGTGCCTTGTACTACACACCAGCCTTGGCCTGGACACTCTACTAGAACTCTTCTCTTGGCACAATCTATTACTACTGAATGCTATGCTAACCAGTCCATTCCTCAGATAACATCATAATCCTGCATGTTCATCAGAATCAAATTGGCTTGAAAATTTCTGTCCCACAGCTGAATATCAATTGGTCTCAAATACCTCCATGCTAGACTATGTTCTCCCAATGGAGTGACTACATCTAAGTGGAATGCCAATCTGGCTGGCTTGGTCCCGATCTCAGAAGCAAATGACTTAGATACAAAAGAAAATGAACTCCCAGAGTCGAACAAGACTCGGGCCATCCGATCAGCCACAAGAAAAGACCTTCTCATCAACACACCATAACCATAATCATAATCATAATAAAAGATTGTGTTGACCACAAATAGGATCCATTATTATAGGACAAGATTTAACTCATACAACCATGCTAGTCCTCACCTTCCACCACATCTCCTAATGGGCCAGCATCAGGGGCAGCAATGGAGAACACTCTCCCCTTGGTAGGCTGATGTGGTGCATCTCCTACTAGCATTGGCTGACTGGGATAGTCCATCTAGTAGTGCTTAGACTTTCCCACAGTTGTAGCATACTACATTATCTAAGTTCCTCTGCCTATGCCAACACTACGCTGCTACATGCCCCTTCTTGCCATAGACGTGGCATTGTCCTACCTGTGGGCCACTGCTAGTCCCTACATGGTTGAAACCCACACTCTCTTTTCTACCAGATGCAGGTCTTTGCTTTCGCTTCTTCCCAGAGCTACCAGAACTCCCAGAACTTGGCACTCTAGTCACTAACGATTGAGAAATATAAGGTCGAGAGACAAACATCCTCCCCTTTTCCTTCTTAGGATACTCTTCCTAGAACAGCTTATGATCATCCTTATACAGCTTGCAAGCTCAACAGCATCCACTAAAGTCTGGCATCTGAAGCCAATTACTCTGGATCTCAGCACAGAATTCAATCCTTCTACGAACTTCTTGGCTTTGTTCTTCTTGAAAACTACAGCATGAGAGAACTACTCTAGTGAAAGGAAGGATGACTCATACTCAGCCATAGTCTGGCTCTCCTGCTTCAAGTTCCAGAATTCTTTGTCTAGCTTATCCCTCTCATGCTTAGGGCAAAACCTCTCATAGAACGCCTCTCAAAACTCCTCCCAAGAGATCATCAGCGAGTCAACATTTGGGAATTTGCTGCGGCGCGCCATCCTCCACCATTGATCTGCAGCACCCTTAAGCTGAAACGCAGCAATTCAGATCCACTTCTTCGCTCGACACTCGATCCCCTCAAGGATCTTCTCCAGCTCTAGGAACCAAGCCTCATACTCCTCCGGTGTGCCGCACCCATCAAAAGTCGATGCGCCAAGCTGGCGGAACTGCTTAATCCATGGGTCACCCTTCACCTCATCCCTACATCTACTGCCGAAGGATTGGGCGAATTCACTCATTATCTTGCCGAACTCTCATCTCATACCCCTCCATGAACTGCCCACTCCCATCTTGGAGTCAGGCATTGGGGCCTTGCCACGACTACGGCCTCGACGAGACATCTTCCTACCAGGACTACAAAACACAACCAAAAATTGAAGTGCAGGACAATTTATTGTGCAGTCCTAGGGAGCCACTACACCGGACATCACCAAGCCAGTGCACTAGGTGTAACCTTAGCTCTAATACCACTCTATAACGCCTCTATCCCAAACACACTACCAAGATCATAGTATCATAAGTAAAATTATACTTATTATAGTAAAATTAAATAACTGTAGCTAGGGCTTGCCTCCAAGAAACGATGTGTAGCTAGAAGCTCCTACTCCGGCATTGGAACTCGACTACACACGATCTACACCTAAAAGCCAAACAAAGCACGTATGAGTGACATCTAAGTCACCCAGTACGTGTCCCAAACACACAAGCAACAAAATCCAGCAAAAGAGCTAAAAATACAACTATCAATTTATGAAACTTGGTTTTCTTTTTGAAAATCCAATTTTAAAACATTAATTTTTTTCCTTGAAATCACATGAGAATCTGTGCCAAAAACTATGCTTTTTCTCAAGATTCAGTTTTCCCTTTTCGCTTCTTTCTTTTTTTTTTAACAAAACATTTGGAAATTGTCTCTAAAACCATGTTCTTCCCAAAATTCATCTTTTCTTTCTCTTTTATACTTTTTCAAAACCATTCTCATATTTTGAGAAATCCACATTTTCGACTAGATTTAGCCTATAACACAATGCTCTAGGCTCAAAATCAAAATCAAAATCACAAACACTAGCTGGTAACTAGTTAAAACGCAATTCATATTCAATTTTAGGATTTTAGGACAATTTACATGTCCAATCCTAGCTAAACCATTTTTCTTTTTCATTTCTCAAAATCACATACTTTCCTTTTCATTTCCACTTTTCTTATTGATGTCACCTTGATCATGGGTAACCAGGGACACAAGCAGTAGGTGAGGACACCATCTCCCCTATCTCCTTGCATTGTCGTGGTGAAGTTTTCTATGTGGGAGGACATCGCCCCAGCCCACTGGCCTAAATTTCTTTTTATAAATGCACAAGGATACATCTTTATCTGACGTCCCATCGGTGATTCGAACAACTAGGTTCAATAACCCAGGCTTAGCCTACACCGTCGGTGACCCAGACACCTAGGTCTCATATTCCTAAGCCCAGTCTACACCGTCACGAGCTCGGTGACCCAAACACCCAAGCCTATATACCTAGGCTCAGCCAACACTGTCTCAAGCTCGGCAACCACAGTCGTATCTGACAATTGGTTTCATTGGTGTCTCATACTCCTACCACCTTGTCGACACCAACCCTCGTAGTTCCTCAACACATTATTAGTGTTTTATTTTCAAAACTCTTTAAGGTTTTCCTTTTCAAAACCATTTTCATTTCATTCTTTTTGTTGCAGGAACTTATTCAAAGCAACACATGACCCATTACTAGGGTACCAACTCAATTCATTTAAAACCATGTTTTAAAATCATATGTTGGGTCATATGCCCAAAACCACACATTCAATTACTTTTATTCATCTTTAGGGTCTCACACCCAAAACCATTTCCCAAATTTACTTATTTGGAATCCATATTCTCCCATGTCCTTTACATGGGGAAAACACCAATAACACCTTCTCATAAACCCTTTAAAACTATTTATTTCAATCATTTATGCCCATTTATTCATATGAGCCAGGGGATAAAAACGGTAGACCGAATTAAAATTCAGTATACCGAAAATCACTGATTCGATGTACCGAATACCTTCGGTATACCGAAAACCCATGTTTCAATCGATCGAAGGTTTTCGGTCTATCAAAACCATGTGCCCCTGTACAAATTGATAGGGATTTGGTATGCCAAACACAGTTCGGCATGCCGAATCTCCCGTGTTCTGTACGTGGCCTCTGCCAACAACCATTCGTTCTCTGGAAGTGGGAGCCTCCGACGGCCCCCTAAAATAAGCATCATAAAACACAATTAAATCATGGGGTCTAGATCCTTGAGTCTACTTCAAAATCCCCCAAACCATTCAGCAATCCATTAACTATGCAATTCACACAAAAATCACAAAGGGGTGAAGCTTATTAACATTTACTATAGCTTACATCCCTAAATCTCATATAATCTTACCAATTTCCATCCTAACCGCATGATATCTACATATTCATGCTATTTATGACATTTCCATCCATTCCACTATTTTTCTACAATTTTCCATGCATTTATCTCTATTTCCATGCATTTAACATATCAAGTTATAAGAATAGAATGGAGGAGAAGAGGTGTCGCGTACCTCCTCCGACGAGCTTCTCCCAACTCTGGCAAGTCACTCCTACAACAGCGAAGGTCACGGCGGCGCTGCTCTTAGCTCAGCCCTCCCCCTCAGCCTCTAGCTCATGCATTGTTCCTCTTTTCCTTTATTCTCTCACAGCATCATCCCACTGTTGCCTCCTTCCTCTTATCTCCTCCTCCTCCCGCATGGCACTAGCCACCTATCAAGTCGGAAGAGACGGGGGGGTGCATTGGCTAGTGTCTCTAGCAGCACCAGTTCGGGTGAAGAAGAAGGGGATGGGGATCGTGAGGGCTCATGAGTGAGAGAGAGAGAAAGGAAAAAAGAAAAAGAAAAAGATAGGCACGTAAATTGAGGTGACTGTGCATCCCACAATTGGACCCTACATTGGTCCCAAATCACAACTAGGTGCATAGTAAGCCAACCAAACGTTCACACTCACGAGAAACAACAGATTATTCATTAATAAACTATTAATACAATATTACAATTAATCACATGGTTTACCATTAAAATGGATAATCAGGCCCAAGTTTCACAACCTAATTGTAAAAAAACCTAAAACCAAAGGACCTAAACTAAACCTAACTTCTTTGAAGTTCGCCGGTGTTCCATGATTCGGCGAGGGCTCCGACGAATCATTGGTTGCAGCACAGCAGCAAAGGGGCTCCGACGATGGTCTAGGAAGTTGGAGGGAGGCACGACGAGGCTCTTTGGCACGTTAGACAAGACTGGGGAAGCCTGGGATTGTCCACCCACCTGTGGCTCTAGTTAGGGGTTGTAGCATTGAGGAAGACGACGATGAGATGGCTAGTGACGACGCTGCGGTTGGGACGACATGGCGAGGACTGGAGAAGCTCTAGGAAGGCAGGGGGAAGCTTCTGAAGGTGTTGGCAAGGGCCGAGGATGTCTAGACGGCTCTACCCATCTCCTATGCCGGAGACAGACGCAGCGGAGGTAGGGCCGACGCTCCAAGGTCTGGGATGACAGCATGGCTGCTTGGAGAGGTCCTTGGCAAGGAGGTGAATCTCCCTGAGGTGGTGGTTTGTGGCGGGAGCGTCCAGAGTGCTCTAGAGGATTCCATGGTTAGGGTCGACAATCGGGGGGTTGCGGTGGTGTTCTCGAGCACAGGAGGCCATAGGAATCTCCTCTTGAGTGATGGAAGCTCAGGGAGGATGGGAAGGAAGTGGGAGGAAAGGCCCCAAGGGCTTCTTCCCATCCCAAGAGGCCACTGGCCTTGTTGGTGGTGGTGAACCCATCACCGAAGAACAGGGAGACAATGTACAGAGCCCGTATGCCTGATGAACCTCGACTTAGAGGACTAAAAGGGGCTTAACGGGGTTAAGGGAGAATATTTCAGGTTTGAGTGGAAGGAGTTACCTAGAGGATGCTACTGGCTCTCGAAGAGGCTTGACAACGAAGTTCTTTGGTGGGTGCTCTAGTGACAGAGGTTGCAGACAAAAGGTTGGAGCGGGGCTCTTGATGGTGGCTCTAAATGTGTGTTGCAAAGGCCTCTCAGGGGTTTGAAGGGTTTCCTCTAAATGGGTTTCAGAAGGACCCTATTACTATTGACGATGGGTGTTTGAACTCTGACGGAGCTCTCCCATGCCGTTGATGCTCTCTCAAGTGACTGAGCGTCGTTGGATCGGGTGTGAGTTAGAGGAGGGTTGGTCGGGGAATCATCAGATATCACGGGATGTTGTTGGCTGAGATTGTGCCGAAAATGCGGGCAGTCGTCAAAGATGAAGTGGTCGATCGAAGTTATATTTCTGCCATACCTAAGTTTTGATTGATGGGTGTATTCGACTAGATCTTGGGCCCGTGAATTGGGCTTGTGATTTTCATGGTTTGGGATTTAACTTGTTAGGGTATTAATGGATTTTGGGTTTTAGTTTTAGGGTTTGTTTAAGGTTTTAATTATGGTTTAGAATTTTTTTTTTTAAAGTTTAATCAAGTGTTTTTAATTGGGATTTTTTGATTTAATATTATTTAGGGTTTTTTGTGATTAGGGTTTAGGGTTTTTTTTTTAGGTTTTAAGAATTAGGGTTTTGGATTTTAATTTTAGGTTTTTTATGGTTTTAAGGTATGGATTTTATGATTAGGGTTTTTGATTGGGTTTTGTGATTTTTAGGTTTTGGGTTTTGTAATTTAATTAAGTTATTTGAATTTGGGTTTTCGGGTTTGGTTATTTTAGGTTTTTCATGTTTTTAATTAAGTTTAAATGGATTTGGTTATTTGATTTAAGTTTTGGATATGATTAATTTTAAATTTGGAATTAATTAATTTTTACTTGATTTAATTAAAGATTTAGTTTGAATTTTGATTTAATTGGTTTTTCTTAAGATTTGATTTTGATTTTGATTTAATTGGTTTTTTGCTTGTTTTTTGTTTGGATTAGGGTTTTTATTTAATTAGATTTAATTTTCAATGGAATTTATTGAATTTTACTTGATTAGGGTTTTAATTAGAATTTTTGCTGAACTAATTTGAGGTTTAAATGGTTTACATGTGTTTTACTTGATTTTGGTTTTAATTGGAATTTTCACTTAATTAACTTGGCTTTTAAATGTTTTAAATGGATTTTATTTGATTTTGTTTATAATTAGTATTTTTACATAATTAATTCGGATTTTAAATGGCTTAAGTGGATTTTATTTGATTAATTTGGATTTTCAATATTTAAGTGGATTTTATTTGCTTTTGGTTTTGATTAAAAGTTTTGAAACACCTATAAAATTCATTTTTGTAATTATTTACATTTTATGAATTTTATTCCTAGACGGGTTTTACTATTCCGAGGCCTGTTGTGTGATTTTGTGCTTTTGGGCTTGGGGCTCGTGGGTCGGCTTCTATTTGCATGTCCCTGTGCGTTGTTGGCACTGTGCGTGTGGGGCATATGTGTGGGGTCCCCACCTTCCTTTCCTTTCATTTCCTTCCTCCCCACTCCTCCTTCCTCTTTCCCCTCTTTTCTCCATCCAACTGAATCCCCTATTTCTTCTTCTCGCCTGCCGACAGAGAGAGAGAGAAAGGGAGCGCAGTGGAGGGCTCGTGTGTCGCATCGAGCTCGAGTGGAGCGTCCCTGAGGCCGTGGGGTGGCTGTATGCGTCCGTGGTCACTGGAGTTCGTCGGAGTCGGTCAGAGATCGTTGGAGGCCATTTTTAGGTACGCACCTCCACCACATGTAATAAAGAGCACAAAGTTGGTATAAAATGCTAGGTTTGCATGAAATCTAGGTAAATTTACATTCCTAGAACTTATTGTGATTTTATGAGAATTTATGGGCATTTATGGTGATAGGTGTTTTTTGGGTCGTTCTGACCCTTCTACCGTTGTGATTTTATATCTTGATGCATGGTGAATCGATTTTAGTTTTATTTGTTGGGATTTGGAGTAGACTTGAGGATTTACATCTTGTGTTTTATGCAAGACTATTGGTGTTTGTTTAGGGGGTCCGATCGGAGGTCCTAGTTGGGGCGATTTTGGACTGTAGTGTTTGGGCCCTTTTTTGTTTTTTAGTAGAATTCAGTATACTGAACCATTTCGGTATGCCGTTTTTTGTTAGACTAGGTCCTCTGTTCAATATTTGGTCGTTTGATTTTGGACGGTCACCCGAATCAGGAGATTTCGATGGACCGAACTACGTTTCGGTATATCAAATTTGGCCTGAGTCTTGACTGTTGACCTGATTTGGTCGACCGATCTAGATCGGTCTACCGAACCATGGATTTTCGGCATACCAGACTTGTTTTTCAGCATGCCGAATCTAGGCCCAAATGTGTTTATAAAATGTATTTTCTGAGGGCTTTCTAGATTACTGTGTTTTGTCCCTATAAGATGGGATTGTAAGCTGTCAGTGGTGGTCCCCTAGGACACCTGATGCGCTAATTTGCCGAGGTTTTGGAAGAATTTTCAAAGATATGAAATTGGTTTTGGAAATGGATTTCAAGGAAATAATTGTCCTGTTTTGGAAAATGTTTTCCTAGTTTTTTGTGTGTGCGCCGAAACAATGTGAGACCATGTCGTCTGGACTAGGGAATTTGACGACATTCTCGGGTGGTCGGGCGTGACACCCTGGTTGAGGTCGAGGGCCGAGATACCTAAGGAAAAGGGGCATCAAGTCTTTAAGGTATGAGACACCTTGATTGTCGTCTCAAGGCTAGGGTTGTGGTTCATATGTTGAGGATTTTTATGACATGACGGGGTGGTATGATACTCCTGTTGTCGCTGTGAGCACTGAGGCTCAGGTGTTGTCGGGTGTGGAGGTATGACACTCTCTCCTGAGCACCGTGTGTGGAGGACACAGTGAGGACGCGTACCCTGTGGTGGCCAGTGCGGGTGAGACACGTGCCCTATAGCTGATAGTGTCTTGAGAGACAGGACAGCCTTCCCAAAGAGGGGTTGGCTCTTGTGGGTTCTCTAGAGAGGGAGAATCGCTAGACGGTGAACACTTCTGCATAGGGTGGTCGTCACCGTGGCCATACAGAACGCTAGGGTCGCTCCTCAATAGACTGGGCGTGGCCAAAGTTCGGCTGCCTGGCATCGAGCTTCCCGACTCACTATGTGTGGGTTTGGCCATTGAGGGCATTTACTTGTTGCTTTGGGCTTGTAGAGCCCTGGTTGTGGTTTTGGCCGATGTAGGCTTGATTTGTGATGTTTTGAGAAAATAGTTTCCGAAATGAATTTAAAAGGAAAATTGATTACGTTTTGTTTTTTGCAGTTTTCTTGGGTGCGTACTAGGTGACTATGGTCACTCATACGTTTTTCCTCGTGTTCTTGGATTACAAGTGCAAGCATGTAGTGGGTTAGCATAGTGCATATTGTCTGGAGTCTCCTAGCCCCATACATAGGTTCCTGATAGTTAGATATTTACTGTTTGGCTTTAATTTTCTCGTAATTTAATTTGTTTTAAATTAATGTGGAAAATGTGGGGTGTGACAGTTTTTGGTATCAGAGCACCAGGTTCACTTGATTGCACTACACTTAGGGTGTCTAGTCTAGAGACTCCATAGGTTTTGCATGCATGGTAGAGTCTACACTTGATTTTTCGCCATGGTTTTCTGGTTATTGCTTTGTCTGTGGTGCAGGTACTTTGCCTTTCTTCAGTAGGATGCCTCCTCATGTTCGTAAGGGCAAGGCCCCTTTTGAGGTGACTGAGTCCTGAGAGAATGTAGGCAAATAAAAGGTAGTTCGTGTGGAACTGAGGAGTTTGTCACATAGGATCTCTCACGCGTTCAATAAGAGTAGTGCTAATGAACCGTCAGGTGACCCGTGGCTTAACCAGGTCACAAAGCATTGTCTGCCTTCATTCAAGGGCAAGGTTAGTGCTGAGGAGAGTGAGGCTTGGGTAGAGAAGGTGGTGAAGATGCTGTAGAGCATGGCGTGCCCGGAGGAGCATTGGGTGCGACGGCGACCTACGTATTGGATGGTGAGGTAAATAGGTGGTAGAAGTCTGTTAGGCGGCTAAAGTTCCCGGACTCAGTCACTGTTAGCATCCAGTGGAAGGATTTCAAGGCGGCCTTCTATGACAAGTATTTTCCTGCTCATGTGAAGGAGCAGCTTCGTCGAGATTTCCGGAGTCTGGAGTAGGGCACGATGTCGGTGCTCGAGTATGAGACTGAGTTCGCCCGTTTGGAACACTTTGCTCCTACTTATGAGTCCGAGGAGGAGCAGGTGTAGAGGTTTCTAGACAGCTTGAACCCTAGGCTACGGGTGAAGGTGATGGGCTATAGGTTCCATACTGTGGAGGAAATGGTTTGAATGGCTTACCGCTTTGAGGCGAAGCATCAAAAGTTTCTAGAGAGTCGTCCCAAGGGGAAGGGTAAGTCTTTTTTTACCTCCCGGTTCTCTTTCTCCGGTCCTCCAAGTGCTGGTAGTTCGGGTAGCCCTGAGAAGAAGCAAAAGGCGAGGTCTAATGTTTCCATTACGGGTTGGTGGAGTTTTGCTAGGGTTAGTGGTGTTGGCCTTAGTCAAACAGGGTCAAGTGCTCCTAGTGGGAACCAGTGCTTCAACTGTGGTCAGGTGGGCCACATCGCTGCATATTGTCCCCAACCTAGGCAGACCTTAACTTCAGTGGTGTGCTATAATTCTGGGAAGGTGGGACACATTCAGAGATCTTGTCTGGAACCGCTTAAGAAGGCAGGAAGCTCACCGCAACAGCTGATTAGGGGACAGGTGTTCACCATTGTAGCTCTAGGCACTGGTTTTCGGGAGATGTTGTTGAGGATAAGGATGAATAGCTGGTTCTGTAACCGTTTGAGATATATTGTAATCCCTTTTGTAATATGGACATCTGTCTGATTGTATGGATGTGTGGTGTTGTTTTGTTTGGCCATCAGGTTCTTTTGTTGTGGCTGGCTAGATGACCAAAGTGTTGTTTGACTCAAGGAGTTCTCTCTCCTTTAACTCTGAGTCTTTCGCAGCGGAGTTGGCAGAGAGACCAACTAGGCTAGCCATTCATCCCAGCGTGGTGACGTCGCTAGGGGAACGTAGTTTGGCATTGAGGTATCTACGGTCTGTCGACATGACGCTGAATGGCAAAGAGTTCGACACTAGCCTGATCGTGATGGACGTGCAGGAGTACGATGTGATACTCGGCATGGATTGGTTGCCGTTGTAGTCTACTTTGATCGACTGTGCTTGGAGGAGAGTTTATTTTGGGTCTCCTGATGATGGGTCTTTCTTTGTGCAAGGTGAGTGTCAGGGTGAGCCTAAGCTTGTCATTTCAGCTATGAAGGCTTATAAGTCTTTGGTTAGGGGATGCGTGGGGTATCTAGCTAGTATAGTTACCTCCACTTTTCCTGAGTTGGGTGTTCACAACATCACTGTGGTGTGTGAATATCTCAACGTTTTTCCTAACGATTTGCCTAGTATGCCACCTCAAAGGGAAGTAGAGTTCTCGATCGATCTGATCTCCAGTTCTAGTGCTGTGTCGAAGCCTCGATATCACTTGGCACTAGTGGTATTGCGACTGCTCAAGACTCAGTTGTCGGAGTTGCTGGACAAGGGGTTCATCAGGCCGAGTGTGTCTCCATAGGGAGCGCCTGTCTTGTTCATCCACAAGAGGGATGTTTCACTCCGATTGTTTATAGATTATCAGATGCTGAACCAGATCACGGTGAAAAACAAGTATCCCTTGCCCCGCATTGATGACCTGTTCGACTAGTTGCTGTCACAATGGTGTTCTCGAAGATTGATCTGTGGTCAGTGTATCACAAGTTGAGGATACGAGACTCAGACATTCAGAAGACTACTTTCTAGACGTGGTACGGGCATTACGAGTTCACAGTCATGCCTTTCGGCTTGAATAATGCATTGGTTGCATTTATGGATCAAATGAATAGGATTTCCAGCATTTTTTTGGACTAGTTTGTTGTGATTTTTGTTGATGACGTGTTGGTCTATTCTCCTGATGTTGAGACTCATGCCTTGCACCTAAGGGCTGTTTTGCATACTCTGAGGCGTCATCAGTTGTATGCCAAATTCTCCAAGTGTGAGTTCTGGCTGAGTGAAGTCATGTTCGTTGGCCATTTGATTTCTGGAGAAGGCATCAGAGTGGATCCTGCCAAGGTCGAGACGGTGAGCTGTTAGGAGCAACCCAAGACTGTGTCGGAGAACATGAGTTCCTTGGGTCTGGTGGGCTATTATAGCAGGTTTATCAAGGATTTCTCCACCATAGCTGCGCCTTTGACATTGTTGACTAGGAAGGGAGTTCCATTTTGCTGGGACTAGAATTGTGAGGTGAGTTTCCAAGAGCTGAAGTCTCGTCTGGTTTCTGCCCCTGTGCTGACTCTGCCTTCTAGAAGTGGTGGCTTCACTATGTAGAGTGATGCCATTGGTGTTGGGTTAGGGTGTGTTTTGATGCAACATGGCAATGTCATCGCATATGCTTCACGCCAGCTGAAGGATCATGAGAAGAACTACTCAACCCATGGTTTGGAGATGGCTGCCGTAGTGTTCTCTCTCAAGCTCTGGCGACACTATCTCTATGGGGAGCAGTTTGAGGTCTTCATCGATCATTAGAACTTGAAGTATATCTTAACGCAGAGAGACCTCAACCTGAGGCAGCACCGTTGGGTTGAGTATTTTGAAGGACTATGATTTTAGCCTGCCCTACATCCCGACAAGGCAAACGTGGTCGTCGATGCCTTAAGTCAGCGTACGCACGTGATGGCAAGCTTGATGGTCAAGGAGTGGATTACGTTGGATGATCTGGTGAGCTGCAGTATAAAGCGGCAAGCTCTGGGAACGGTTGGTGTCTAGGTGGGCAACATGTCTGTTCGCCCTAAGCTATTAGAGTTTATTGTCGTGTGTCAGTAGTTGGATCCATTCGTTCAGGCTGTGTTTGAGAAGCTGGAGGCTGGTGGAAAGCCTCATTTCTCTATTGGGGCATATGGAAAACTAAGGTATGATATTCGTCTACACATGCCCCAGCATGAGGAGGCCAGGCAGAGGTTGTAAGATGAAGCGCATCGGTCTACGTACAGTATACACCCTGGGAGTACGAAGATGTACCGAGACTTGAAGAGGAAGTTTTGGTGGCCTGGCATGAAGAGAGATGTTGCTGACCATGTGGCGAGGTGTACTACCTACCAGTTGGTCAAGGCAGAGCACCGGAGACCTGGTGGGATCTTGCAACTATTGGATATTCCTATGGGGAAGTAAAAGCATATCTCGATGGACTTCATGACTGGTTTTCCACGGACTTAAAGGAAGAACGACACCATGTGGGTGATCGTGGATCGGCTGACCAAGTTTGCTCAATTCTTGGCCATTCGGGTGATGCTTCCGATGCACCGCCTGACGGAGTTGTATGTCTTTGAGGTGGTTAGGATGCATGGTGTTCCGGTGTCCATCGTGTCGGACAGAGAGACGAGGTTCACCTTGAGGTTCTAGAGAACTCTACAGGAGGCCTTTGGCACCGTGCTCAACTATAGCACAACATTTCATCCTTAGTCGGATGGTCAGATAGAGAGGACTATCTAGACACTGGAAGATATGCTCAGAGCATGTGCCTTAGACTTTCAAGGGAGTTAGGAGGACCATTTGTCGCTGATTGAGTTTGCTTACAATACTAGTTATCACTCAAGCATCGAGATGGCACCGTACGAAGCTTAGTACGGTAGGCCATGTAGATCGCCAGTTTGCTAGAGCTAAGTGGGCAAGCGTTAGTTGATTGGTTTGGAGCTTATGCAGCTATATGCAAACAAGGTGCATTTGATCTGTAATAGGCTATTGGCTGCACAGAGTCGACATAAGTGCTATGCCAATAGGGGCGGAGACCACTGAAGTTTCTGATGAAAGACTATGTGTTCCTGAAGGTGTCGTCGACCAAGGGTGTCATGAGGTTCGGGAAGCGTGGCAAGCTGAGTCCCAGCTATATTGACCCATACTAAATCACCCAAAGGATCAATGAAGTTGCTTATCGACTGGATCTAACACCAGAAATGTCGTCCATGCATGACGTGTTCCATGTCTCCATGCTGAGGAAGTGCTTGGCTGACGTTTTTCATGTGATCCCTGTTCAGCTAGAAGGGCTCCAGGAAGATCTGTCCTTTGTGGAGAATGCCATCAAGATTGTTGACCGTAAGGAGCAGGTGCTGCAAAACAAGGTGATTCCGCTAGTTTCGGTGTGGTGTCGTCATCATGGAGCCAAGGAGGCCATGTGGGAACGTGAGGAAGCCATCCTAGCCGTGTACCCGTATCTTTTCGCCTAGTGATTTCAAGGGTGAAATCTTCTTTTAAGGGGGTTAGGATGTAACACCCATAAAATTCATTTTTGTAATTATTTACATTTTATGAATTTTATTCCTAGACAAGTGTTACTGTTCTGAGGCCTGTAGTGTGATTTTCTGGTTTTGGGCTTGGGCTTCGTGGGTCGGCTTCTATTTGTGTGTCCTTGTGAGTGGTTGGCACTATGCAGTGTGGCACTATGAGTGTGGGGTCCACATGGGGCTTGCATTTGTGGGCCATTGGTTGTGGCTGGTGGTTGGGAGGAGTGGCCGGTGTGCTCATGTAGTGTCCTAGTGGCTGAGACGTGCAGGTGAGCACACTCCCAACTACTACATGCATAGGCTTTATAAGCTACACTACACACCTCCGCCACTTGTCACTATTTTTCCTTCTTCCCCACCTTCATTTCCTTTCCTTTCCTTCCTTCCCACTCCTCCTTCCAATTTCCCCTCTTTTCTCCTTCCACCCGTATCCCTTGTTTCTTCTTCTCGTGCGTCGACGGAGAGAAAGAAAGAGTGAGAGGGAGCATAGTGGAGGGCTCGTGTGACGCGTGGAGCTCTGGTGGAGCGTCCCTAAGGCCATGGGGTGGCTACGAGTGTGCGTGGTCACCGGAGTTCGCTAGAATATGTCGAAGATCGCCGTAGGCCATTTTCTGGTACGCACCTCCACCACATGTAATAGAGAGCATGGAAGTGGTAGAAAATGCTAGGATTGCATGAAATCTTGGTAAATTTACATTCCTAGAATTTATTGTGCTTTTATGATAATTTATGGTGAATTTAGGAGCATTTATGATGGTTGGTGTGTTCTAGGTCGTTTTAACCCTTCTGCCATTGTCATTTTATATCTTGATTCATAGTGAATTGATTTTAGTTTTGTTTGTTGGGTTTTGGAGTAGACTCGAGGGCCTACATCTTATGTTTTATGCAAGATTTTATGGTGTTTGTTTAGAGGGTCCGATCAGAGGTCCCAGTTGGGGTAATTTCGGACTGTAGGGTTTGGGTCGCTTTCTATATTTTCGTAGAATTCGGCATACCGAACCATTTCAGTATGCTATTTTTCTGTCAAATTAGGTCCTTTGGTTGAAATTTGGTCGTTTGATTTTGGACGGTCGCCCGAATTAGGAGATTTCAATCGACCGAACTAGGTTTTGGTATACCAAAGTTGGCTTGAGTGTTGACCGTTGACCTGATTGATCAACCGATCTAGATCGGTCATCGAACCAAGGATTTTTGGCATACTGGACCTATTTTTTGGCATGTCGAATTTGGGCCCAAATGTGTTTATAAAATGTGTTTTCTGAGGGCTTTCTCGATTGCTATGTTTTGTCCCTGTAAGATGGGTTTGTGGGTCACTAGTGGTGGTCCCTTGGGACACTTGACGCGCCGCTTTACCGAGGTTTTGGATGAATTTTCAAAGATATGAAAATGGTTTTGGAAATGGATTTCAAGGAAACAGTTGGTCTTTTTTGGAAAATGTTTTCCTGTTTTCTATGTGTGGGTCGAGATAGTGTGGGACTATGTTGTCGAGACTAGGGAATGTGACGACATTCTCGGGTGGTCAGTCGCAACTCCCTAGTTGAGGTCAGGGGCTGAGATATCTAAGGCTGAGGGGCGTGGGGTCCTAGAACTATGAGACTCCTTTACTGTCGTCTCAAGGCTAGGGTTATGGTCCGTAGGTTGAGGTGTCTTGTGGCATGATGGGGAGGTATGATACTCCTACTGTCGCTGTGAGCATTGAGGCTTAGGTGTTGTCGAGTGTGGAGGTATGACACTCCTTCCTAAGCACCATGTGCAGAGGATGCCATGAGGAGGCGTACACTATGGTGGCCAGTGCGGGTGGGACACGTGCCCCGTAGCTGGTAGTGTCCTAGGAGACAGGACAACCTTCCTAGTGAGGGGTTTGCTCTTGTGGGTTCTCCTAAGAGGGACAATCGCTAGATGGTGAACGCTTCTGCATAGGGTGGCCATCACCGTGGCAATGCAGAATGCTAGGGTCGCTCCTCAGTGGACTGCGTGTGGCCAAAGTTAGGTTGCCTGGCATTGGGCTTCGCGACTCACTATGTGTTGTTTTGGCCATTAAGGGCATTTGCTTGTGGCTTTGGGCTAGTAGAGCCCCAATTGTGGTTTTGGCAGATATAGGCTTGATTTGTGATGTTTTGAGAAAATAGTTTGCGAAATGAATTTAAAAGGAAAATTGATTACGTTGTGTGTTCCGTAGTTTTCTTGGGGTGCGTACTGGGTGACTTTGGTCACGCATATGCTTTTCCTCGTGTTTTTGGTTTGCAAGTGTAGGCATGTAGTGGGTTAGCTTAGTGCATATAGTCTGGAGTCTCTTTGCCGCACACACAGGTTCCTGGTAGTTAGATATTTACTGTTTGGCTTTAATTTTCCCGTAATTTAATTTGTTTTAAATTATTGTGGAAAATGTGGGGTGTGACAAGTTTTTACTTAATTAATTTAGGTTTTTTAATGATTTAAGTGAGTTTTGTTTGGTTTTGATTTTTAATTATGGGCTTTTGCTTTGATTGGCTTGGAATGAGTCAAAATGGGCTTATGTGGAGCTAGGGTTTTGGTGAAATTAGGATTTAGGTATGGTGGCCGGAACCAGAGCATCTTTCTAGAGGAGCCTACTGCAAGTGACTGGAAAATCAAGGTGTCTATAGTATTCTTTAAGAAAAGCAATGAACTTTGCCTTGGCTTGTGGTGTCAACCTAGCACTAATGTGCATTTCCTTGACGTCATTTGTTGTACCAATGCTTACTAACTCTGTCTCTTCTTCAACGTGGAGATTAGGGCTCTCTGAATCATTATCATAGGTTCGGAATTTTGCCAGTGCTTCGTCATTTTCCCCAATGCCTATATAATCATCCTCTTCATAGGCTATGAGCTTGGGTAGGACCTCTTACTCAAATGTGGGATATCAAAGGAGAGGATCTGTTCTAACTCCTACCACTGTTGGTGCTTAAGGAGGGTTTTGTTGACCCATGTGTTCCTATAGTGGCACTAGGTAGCCTTTGTACTGGCTTTCTTTAAGCATGCTGATGGATCGGGTTGCTCTATTTCTTCTACCGCCACATCCTTATTAATAGATGTTGGATTTTTTAAATATTCTGTGGTTCCCTACTGAGGTGACTTCATTGGCGAGCATTGCTATAATGGTTGTTCTGATAGTCCTTGCCTAGGCTCTCTATCGAGCCTAAATCATAATTTTTTTTTACCTTTATCTTGCTTTAGGTGAGTCCTAGGCTACAAATACCACCTAGACCCACCTCTCAGCTACTGGGAGATTAACTCCCCTAGTCTAGTAAAAACTGAATCTCTTTCCTTATGGACCATAATTGCTGACTAGCCTTGAGACTCCTATGGTGTGGGTGCTATGCTCTGCTCAATGACTACTACTTTAACCTTCTTGACTCTGTCTTCTTCTGTCACATCCTTTGCAAACACAACAAACTGCTCTTGGAATAAAATCTCTAGGTCTTGGAGCATTGTGTTTACCTAGGACTCTAAGATTGCTCCATCCTCTTCATCGAAGGTGAGGTCAACATAGTTGGCTTGTCCAAGCTCACGCTCCCTATAGCTTGTGATGTCTACGCTCGGTATGACGCTTCTGGTTGCGAGCTGAATTGGAATGGGCAATGATGTTGCTAGAAGGATTACTACATTATTCAAGGGGTGCATGAATGAGGTTACTGCACCTAGCTACTGGACTGACTATTGGACAATTGGATTGCTGATTACGCCTCCTGCTGGCATAAGTGGTGGATTTGTGGATGATTCTACATGGGGTGACATCTTTACTAGACTAACAGAGGCAGAGAGTGAAGTGGCTGGTGTGGTGGAACTGATTGACTGATCTACCATCAAGCTGGATTGCTACAAGGTAATTTTTGATGCTATGGGTAGATCAATGGACTATATTGCTGAGATTAGTGGCTGCATTGTAGATACACTGGCCACTAATGAAAAGATCAATGGGACTGCACAAGGAATTGACGTTATTACTACACCTGCTATATCAGCCACCTCCGTGACAGTAAGGGGGAGTGCTAGGAGTACTAATCTGGGTAGCGTTGACCACTACTATTGTCTACTGTTGCTCAAGTTACTGTATCTTGAATATGAGAGGTCTTTATCTGAATACCAATCCTATCTACAAACCCACTCATTTGTATATTGCAAGGCTTCCTACTGTTGTGCTGCATCTATCAAGGTGGTGCTACGGTTGGGGTCGAGGATTCCTACATTGATGACGATAGTCAAATTAAAGGGAATAGGGAACTCCTTCATCTTTAGCAGATGCTTGGACACTTGCTGCTCATATCTGAGGCCTTTGTGGTGCCTACACTCCATTGCAACGTTCGACTCGACGATCCCCTATCTGTTCTTCCCGAGGGTTATCCCTTTCTGGTATCCCCACCTATGACACAAATTCTCAACCATCATGAAAGGGTTGCTACAAATAGGTGGATAGCAACCATGCTCAAAGTCTGGGATGAAGTTAATCGGTTCAAACCGATTAACACAATATAGCACATCAGAATGCTTTGACTCGAATCAGACAATTTGCAAGGCAACAAAAGATACAGCATCGACCCTCTCTTTCTTGAAGTTTCTCGACCATGACGGTAATGATGCTATCGTCTCAACCAAACTTAATCATGCAGTGGAAGGTCAAAGGAATAAATTGATGCTTGTGCAACCATGGATGTCGAAGCGAGAGATTGAAGGAAGGCTTGAGATCCATAACGTAGAACTCTACACTGAACTTAGCCAGACCAATGATAACGGGGATGACTAGGAGACCTAGTGTGTCGTTGTGCATGTTATCAAACGACATCATACCCTTGACTGTTGACATGACATCCTCTTCATGGAATCCAAGTTTACTTGCTATGCACAAAGGGCAATCGTTTAAGCCTGTACATTGTCTACCAGGGTGAGGGGGATTCAGAAGTTCTGATATTATGCAGTCACACACAATAACTGGTTGTGGTTGGTCCCTGCAGGTGGCAATTCTTCTTCAAAGAAAGAAATGATCTGTGGTGTGGCCATCATTCCTAGCATGGATTCTTGGATTGTTGGATCAATAGTGGGGGTAAACATGTGCAACCTGGAAGACATAGAGGAAAGCCTCCCTATGCTCAGCTGAGGTGTGGATAAGGTCCTAGATAGAAATGTCTACTTTGACCTTTTTTAGCAGTGCGGTGATATTTGTCGTAGGCTTACTAGTGGCTGTTGTGGTGAATTTTGGTGGAGCCTTTTCGGCAACAAGTGGAGGAATAGGGTTTTCTAGATGTAGTGGACGAGGGGTTAGCTTCTTGGGCAATGGAGCTGGGGCCATGTACACCCAGCCTGATCGCGTGACCTCCGCACACATTTCTGAGGCATAGTCGTAGGGCACACCATGGGTGTCTCGTGTCATATTGATAACCACGGGTGCTCAGGTGGCTAACTCCAACTTGGCAACTAGTAGGCTTACTGTTGTATTTGCTAATGATGGCTGCAGTTGGGAGTGTTTTGGCATGGGTCTGGCTAGCAAGTAGATTAGGGTGGTGGGTGAAGACATCAAAGTGGGAATTGCTGCCATATGCTCTAGTTGGTGGGGAGCTAGATCATGTTTATTGAGGAACTCAAAGTCTTCGAGGAATGAACAATACAAAGAGTGAGGGAAGGGAGTAGACACATCTTGGATAAGATCAAAGGGGTCTAACACTGACATGTTGGACCCAGCAAAAACGAGGGAGTGAATCCCTAAAGTCCTTGGTGCACCTAGATGCTGGTGCTATTGTTGGTACAGGTGCAGACCCTACCTCTTGTGTATTGATTATGATGACCATGCAATCAACCAAATCCTGGATGGCGTTTTGTAGAGTGGAAGAAAAGACTCGCTTTGTACCACCCTGGGAAAGGGTTTGATAGTGGGCGAATCTCCGGAAACTTCAGGAGCAAATGCACCTTGCGAAAAGAAGATGTTGAGGGGTTCAACTAGATTGGTATACTCCTGGTCTGGGCATCGCAAAAGTCCCTACTCATGGTACTATCCTTGCCTTACCAATGCAACAGGATATACTTGCTCGGCAATGGTGGTGATGTGAAGAGTGTGTGGTGTCCTATGTGTAGGTGCTTAAGCTAACTGATGCTGAGCTAGTGGGCTAATTACATTTGCAGGTGTAGTAAGGGATCTAACATATGCAAGGGTGGTCTTAAGGGGATCCCTTTGTTTGTTGAAGTCGTTGCTTGTGCCATTGTTGTTGTTTCTACTGCCGCTGGTGTCGATATTATGACTAGGGGTGGTCACCTGCTTGGTGAATGTGGTGAGTGCTGGGATGTTGTCTCTACGTAACAAGCATTCTATATGAGCGTCAGCTAAGATCATGGTTGGAAAGGTGGTGATAGGCTGAACGCTAAATAGATCCTTAATGGCTGGCTATGCTCCATGGACCACCATCTTGATGGACTCCTTGTCAAAGGGTCTATCGCAGACCTATGAAGCAAGAGTAAGCTAACACCCAACATACTCCCCGAATGGCACGTGGGGCTTTTGCTTGGTGGCGACCAAGTCCTCTCGCTTAAGGGCTAGGTCGAGGTTGAAAAAATACTATTCCAAGAATGTCTGACTGAGGTCTTCCCAAGTCTTGATTGATGCCATGTCCAAGGAAGTGAACCACTTTTGGATAGGACCAATTAGACTTTTGTAGAATTGATGAATCAGGAGCCTCTCATCAGTTTGAAGCTATGCATGCTGCCCACAATACACTCTCAAATGCAAAATCAGGCAGGCTTTACCATTGTATTTTTCAAAGTCTAGGACTTTGAAGTTCGGTGGGAGAGTTGTCTCTAAGAAGTAGTAGGGGTCCTAAAACTAGTAAGACTGGCAGCCACTACCCTGCACTTGGCGAAGTACTCTTTCAAGATCACTCATCCTTGTCAAGAGAGCATTCGGGGTCACTACTGGCAAAGTAGGTGCAATTGGGGCGATTCTACGTATGCCGTCTGGGTTGCACCAAGGTACTCCTTTAGATCTACAATCATGCCACCTAGTGTCGTAGCATGATAGTTGGCATGCTCGTGCTATGGTGTGTTGTGTTGTGTTATGATTGCGGGAATTGATATCTGATGTAGGGGAGAGGGGGTACTGTTTTGAATTTTAAGTTCAAAGTAATAACCACAAGTGTGTAGCGTCCAATGAAGTATGTCGGTAAGTACAAGTTGAATCCACAAAGAGTAAGGGATTGTAGTATGAGATTAAGGTTAATTAAATCAAGAGTAATCAAGTTCAATTCTAGTTAAATTGTAATGGGTTGTAAGTTTCATGTAGTAATCTTAGGTGTGTAGATTATGGAATTTTAAGGCTGAAATGCACATAGTCCATAAACCTTCTAACTTAAGTAAATTATGCAAGTATTATTCATAACACACCCATCAACTACTTGGAATTAAAATCACTAATAGC
>JAMKQA010037015.1:0-25336 GCA_024699735.1 Posidonia australis | reverse complement strand
GCATGAGCATATAGAATAAGCAAGCATACATTTAGCAGACCATAGACAGTAGGAAACCTAGAAAGACCGAGTTTTCTCGAGCGCATGGGGGTGCCTAACCCCTTCCCCATGCGTAACCAGAATCCTTACCCTTTCTCTAGCCCGCATTCACCTTGCATTATCCATTTGGCACGAATCGCACATGCATTCTGCATTTTGTTTTGTTTCGTGATTTTCTTGTGTTTTCTTGGTTTTCCTCGTCTTTCCATTAAAAGACTAGGTGGCGACTCCTCTCCTTATCCTTTTGTTTTCCCTTTGGTGTTTCCGAGTCTTGCCTTTTCCTCCAGATTCACCATTTTCGCCGTGACTGTATTGGACCTCCCAGTGTGTTTCCACACACCAGAGTAAGGTTTGGTGAACCGCACCTAGGGGTTCCACCGGCATGGTCACAGGAACTGGCTCCCTCCCCAATGGGCAAACAATCCCAAACCAAAGAGTACAAAGGCCCATGGCTCCCCCCCAATGGGCTAAGCCCATTTATAACAGCCAAGAGACAACAAAATGTGCCTAGCCCTACCATAAGCCTAGCCATCACACTAACCCAATGTAGAAGCCAAAAAGGCCCGCGCACTGAACTTGAGCGAAACAAAACCCGCGCACTGAGGCAGCGACACTCCCACTAGGCCACCAAGCCCAAAAAAGCGTCAACGGCAGTCCGACAACAAAGTGACATATCACCCCATAGGAAGCAGAGCAGAAGAGTAGCTACAGGCACAAGGTTCTACAGAACCATGTAGCGTGAATAGGCATGCAATCTGGGTCAAAACTTCATTTGTTTCTTTCAGTCCACAGGCGCGAGATAACAATAGTGAATGTCTTTGACTTAGTCCAGAAGATCTCCAGGGGTGCAGAACGATCCTTGAGCTCCATAAAGTAGAAAGTCGCCGCCTCCACAAGAGAGTCTACCTGCAAGCAACCTACTTCAGGCAGAAGAGAGGACCACACCTGAATGGAGTAGTCACACGTCCTGAACAAATGATCCAACGTTTCCATCTCTCTCATACACAGCACACAACGGGACACAATCTGAATACCACACCGCTTAAGTGTGTCATGGGTAAACAACCCGTGAGACAGAGCGCATCAGGTGCAGAAGGCATGCCTCGGATCCTTACCCCGGAGAGCATTCTAGGCAAATTTAAGGGAAAAGCCATCTAGACAAGGCGTCCACCGAACGACGTCCTCATTGACACCAATCGTCGTCACCATGATATCAGGCCAGATGTCATGCATCTGCATTGTGGTTATCCTCGAGAGAGCCCAGGTTCCCTCCCTGATAAATTGACTAACCTTGCAACTAGTGTCGCAGGCCAAGTCCTGCCGCAGATTGTCACCCCCTCTGTCCCAGATCGTGCCAGGATTGAGCCATGGGTCAAAGAAGAAAGAGAGCTTTTTGCCATCCCCCACATCGTACCAGAGCATACCATGCGCCTGAGAACGAACCTGCAATATGCTCCTCCAAGCCCACGAGCAGCTTTGTGGAGGCTTCGCACACCAGATGGAGCCCCCTTTTATGTATTTCCATCGCATCCACTTCACCCAGAGCGTAGATGAGTTCGTCTCGATCTCGCAGAGCAACTTGATCATGCTCGCATAGTTAGAATCAAGGATGCGCCTGATTCCCAGACCTCCTTCCGACTTGGGTCAACAGATGTTCTTCCAGGAGACAAAAATGCAGTTGCCATTATCGTTCCCAAACCAAAGAAAGCGCATCATCTACTTCTCGATCTCCTTGAGCACACACGTCGGCAGTAAGAAATTTGCAGTCCAGTGAATGTGCATTGCAGCAAGCACCGATTTGATGAGCTCCAGCCTACCAGCGTAGGACAACAACTTGGCTTTCCAGGCTTGAAGTCGTCGTGTAATAGCCCAAATTAGAGGATTGCAAGTTTCCACGGTCGCTTTGACAGCAAAAGTAGCCCAAGGTACATGATTGGCAGCTCACCCACCACCAGCCCCAAGTGTGAGGCAATCCAGCGCAAGTGTGGGACAGCACCACCGAAGAAAACAAAGCTTTTCTGGTGGTTAATTGTCAGCCCAGAAGCAAATTCAAACTACTCAACAATCTGTTTGAGGTTGCGCGCATTCTGTTTGAAACGAAGAGGTCGCCACATTTGAGAGGATGGATGTCGCGACGACTCTCTGCCTTACTGAGCATCGCCATGAAAGCCTGCATGGCAAGCACAAAGAGATAAGGTGATAGAGGGTCACCCTGGCGCATACCATTAGTCGAGGAGAAGGCTTTAGAGTATTCTCCGTTGATAAGGAGAGTAAATCTAGCATCCATACAAGCAGCCATCCAAGTGATCCATCTGTAGTCGAATCCCAGGCTAGCCATAGCGTTACAAACAAATGTCTTGTTTAAAGTGTCGAATGCTTTCCGAAGGTCCAGTTTAATACACATTCTTCTCGTCCCTGACCAAATTGGATGTTGTGGCACAGCTCGTGTGCCAATAAAATGGAGTCTCCTATTCTCCTTCCACTGATGAAGACAGTTTGGTTAATGTCAATCAACTTGGGAAGTAGGGTCTTAAGACGCTTTGCTAGAATTTTCGCAAAGATTTTGTTGGCCACATTGCACAAAGCAATGGGTCGATAATCATCCATGGCCCTAGGAGCAGAAGTCTTCGGGACCAGACAGAGAACAGTATGGTTCAAAGCAGAGAGGAGTCTCCCAGAGCGGAAGAAGTGTTCACGGCAGCCAGCAAGTTCGAAGAGATGATCGGCCACGCCTTCCTGTAGAATTCGTTGTTGAACCCATTGAAACCAGGTGCTCGGTGAGGATTGATGTGCTGGACAACCGAGGCAAGCTCATCCATGGTGGCTAGGGAGCATAAGATCCTGTTCTCCTCAGGAGTGACAGATGGAGAGAGGAGATCTAGTGGGAGGAGGCCTGTACCCCCATTGGAGTTATACAGGTCGACGAATCGCCTTTGAAAGAGTTGAGCGATAACATGCTCATCAGTAAGCTGGGCTCACCTCCAATGTGCGAATAGTATTACAAGCACGATGAACTTATGTGATGGCGTGGAAAAATTTTGTGTTGGAGTCTCCCTCTCTGAGCCAACGGAGGCGGGAGTGTTGCTTGGCAATAGCCTCTTCTTGTGCATAGAGAGTCAGCAATTGCGACTTATAGTTGCATTTAGCTTGATGAAGAACAGAGCTCAATGGGTCTGATTGAAGCGCCTCCTGGATGTATGCCAGCGAAGCGATGCATTGCTGAATGCGAAGAGACGGGTTGCCAAATATCCTCTTCGCCTAAGGGATGAGTCTGAATCTCAGACCCTCGAGCCGCTTGAGGAACTTGAACATGGGGTTGCCCGCCGTAGTGCCGCACCAGTTGCACTGTTAGAAGGTCAGGAAGTCAAGGTGGGTTGCCCAATGAATGTAGAATTTGAAGTGCTTCTTGCACTTCCTCCCATCAGCATTCAGATTTATCATGATAGGAGCGTGATCGCTAACCATCCGCGAACCCACCCAGGCGTGGCAGTTGGGAAAGATGGACCAGCAGTCCGCGGATATAAGAACTCGATCCAATTTGGATTGAATGGGGCAGGCAATGCTCATATTTTTTTGCCAAGAGTAAGGAGGGAGACCCTTCAAAATATATTAAAAAGGAAAAATGTACAATAAGAGGTGGGTTCCAAGAAACCCAAACACACGCCAAAGCAATACAAAAGGCCAAGGCCAATCGAAGAGCGTGAAACTCAACCTAGAGACATAGCCTCCCAAAAGACTACAAAAAACAGGGCTCAAACCTTACCCCTGCTGCCCAATCCAAAGTCCACGAGGCCTAGGCACAGCAGCAAGCACAAGCACCCACAAGCACAGCAACATGCAAAGCCTATACGCAACAGTAGCGTTGCAACGACTACACCCCCACTAACGCACAAAGCCTGTTGGCCTCCATGGGAGTGCAAAGCTCATCAAAAAACCTCCTATTCCGTTCATACCAAAGACGACCCACAGCCTCCGTGATGATCGCAGCAGCCCATCTCATTTCCTGCTTACATCTGTGGTTATTCCGGAGGGAGGTACAGTATTCCCGTGTGGCCTCAAGAAAGGTTGGTGCTTGCAGGCATCCCAACTCGGGTAGGAGAATCTTCCAGACCTGGGCGGAATAATCGCATAGCCAGAAAAGATGATCCAACGTTTCCATTTCTCGATAACAGAGCGCACATCTAGAGACAATAGCAGTTCCCCAACGCTTCAGTGCATCATGCGTTGGAAGACCATGACATAGTGCACGCCAAGCATAGAATGCATGGCGTGGAATAACCCCTCGCTGCCAGACAATGATCGTCCAGTAAACCTCAGGGTTCTTTTCACGAACAGCATTCCAAGCAGAGCAGACAGAGAAGCCCTCAGCACAGGGTAGCCAACAGATAGTGTCGCCTCCAATACCAATGGTGGTGGCTAGTATCTCAGGCCCGAGTTCCCGCATCTCCATAGTAGTTGATCCTGGGAGTGCCCACAGTCCATGACTGATGAACCGATTCACAAGACATCAGGCATTGCATACCAAGTCGTGTCTTAGCCGTTCCCCTCCACGCTCCCAGACAGTGCTCTGATTCAACCAGGGGTCCTGAAAAAATAGGAACCGATTTTCGTCGCTAATGCAGTAGTGCAGATTGTCGCGCATTAATTCGTGAACACGAAGGATGCTACGCCAAGCCCACGAGCAGCTTTGAGGAGGTCGCGAACACCAAATAGAGCCACCCTTCAGATATTTCTGCCGCATCCACTTTACCCAAAGCGAATAATCATTGGTTTCCACCTCCCAGAGCAGCCACATCATGTTTGCAATGTTGGAGTCTTCCAATCGGCGAATGCCAAGACCACCCTCCTTTCTGGGTCGATAGATGTTCCTCTAGGAAATGAAGACACAGTGTCCCTTCGCATCCCTGAACCATAAGAAATTCATCATGAGTCTCTCAATTTCTTTAATGACACTTGCAAGAAGTATAAAACTCGAAGTCCAGTAAACATGCATCGCAGAAAGTACCGAGCGGATCAGTTCTACCCTTCCAGCATAAGAAAGTAGCTTTGCTTTCCAGGACTGAAGCCTGGTCCTGATCACCTGGAGGAGAGGGTTGCATGCACTAGCTGACAGTCTCATAGAAATCAAAGGGAGGCCAAGGTACTTGATCGGTAGTTCACCAATAGCAAGACCCAAATGTGACGCAATCCAAGCAGAATGTAGTGTCGTGCCACCAAAAAAAATAGAGCTCTTTTGATGGTTAATCCGCAACCCAGAAGCACTTGAGAACTCATCAACGATGCACTTCAGTTGACGCGCATTCTGCTTATCAGCCTTGAGGAAGACCATTAAATCATCAGCGAAGATGATATGGGACACCGTAATAGAGCCAATTTTCATCGGCTGAATCAGATGATGTCGTTCCGCCTGATTCATCCTCACAGAGAGAGCTTGCATTGCTAGTGCAAATAGATACGGAGATAGTGGATCCCCTTGCCGGACACCATTCGTAGAGGGGAACCAATCAGAAGATTCACCATTGATCATATTACTCCAAGTATAGGCAGCTCCAGACAGCGGGAGTTCCATAAACGAGGCAGAATTCACAAACATATTGAAATCCTGCATAGTCGATGCATTAAAAGCTCCAGATCCCACCTTCTCCTCAGGAAAGCGGATGTAGTTGAAAACACCAACTACAATCCATGGTGTCAAAGTCTTTATATCACAGAGCTCCTCCCAGAGATGCTTCCTAGTTGCAGGATCGTTGGTGCCATAAACAACAGAAAGGAAGAAGTTATTCTAATCAGATTTGAAAAGGAGGAACCATGACCCCCCATCCATATAGGGATCGTGGATAACTTTTCCTTTTCAAATTTGGAGTTGATCGACCAGGATCGGAGAATCAAAGGTTTACCCCGGACGAACCATGGCCCCCCATCCAGAGCGAACTGCAAGTCTGCCTCATTTGAGAATTTGAAAAGGAGGAACCCATTTCCTCGAGAGAGCACCTGTAGGTCGCCAGTGATCTTCCATGCCTTTCTGAAGTGGTTAGCCAAGGCTGGAATGTAAGGCCTAAGTCCAATGAAGTAACCCATGAGGACACGGTTCCAACTAGCCGTAGCCTTCTCGACCTCCTCCGATTGGCAAACCGCCACCTTAACCCCATCCTTGATCATTGGGGCGAAAAAGTTCAGTGCCCTTGACGACGGCGCTCGAGCACCACATTTCTCCACCTAGGACGACTTCTGTTCTGCAACCAGTGGTTTTGCTGGGCTCATTTGTCGTTGACGTGATCCTCTGGAATGCGATCTATGTCACCGAACAGCTAGAGACTGACCATGGCCCCCTACCTCGGGTCGGGTACCCCAACCCCCTACTCCCATAGTCGGAAGCGGTGAGATGTTCAGTGTGCCCCTCCTTTCTGACCGTCTCGCCTCTTAGTGTCTCCAGGAGGAAATCTCCCAGCGTGCGCACCATTGGCGAGGAGAGGATTTCAGGTGAATTAGTCATCCTGGACCAATGACAGCCAGACACGTGCACTAGTCCGGCCCCATAACCACAATTAGCTAGGGGTTAGCCCAGCCCGCCAGTCACCCGTTTGAAATTCAAGGCCCGCTCGCAGAAAAGGAGGTGCCTACGAGTAGCAAAGAGTTGCAGCAGAATCTAGAGGACAAGAAAAGATCTTAACATCAACACATCATAACCATAATCATATTAATAATCATAATCATAGTCATCATCACAGAATATAGTGTCAATTACATATAGGATCCATAGTACAAGATAGCTAGGACTCAAATCACAAGACCACTACTTCTCTGTACCTTCCACAACATCCCCTGAGAGACCAACATCTGAAGCAGTAATAGAGAACATCCTTCCCTTAGTAGGTTGATGAGGCACATCTTCCACTGGCTTTTGAGGCTTGGAACAATTCTTCTGAATGTGTCCACTTTCCTACAGTTGTAGTGCACTATGCTGTCTAGACTTCTCTGCCGAATCCTGCTTTTTCAACTAGGTGCCCCATCTTCCTGCAGATGTGGCAAGGTTCTCTCCTTGAGGCATTGCTCGAACCAGTCTGGCTGTATCAAACTCCTTGCTAGCAACACTATGCCTCTCTTTAAAGGCAGAATCAAACCACTCCTTCCTCTTCTTTTTGAAGCTCCCAAAACTCCTAGAACTTGACCCTTCAAAAGTAGAAGGCCGCGAGGTGAACTTTTTCCCCTTCTCCTCGGGTATTCCTCCAAGAACAATCTGTGCTCATTCTCGTAGCAACCGGCTAGCTCAATGGTATCTGTCAAAGTCTGGCATCGAAACCTAAGAACCCTCAACCTGTGTGTTGGATTCAGCCCTTCCACAAACCTTTTCGCTCGATTCTTCTTAGTGACAATGGCCTGCGAGAACTACTTCAATCGATGGAAGATTGCTTCATACTCTGCCACAAACATATTCCCCTGCTTCAACTTCTGGAAGTCTCTGTCGAGCTTGTCCCTCTCATGCTCAAAGAATAAATGCTCATAGAACACCTCCCATAGTTATCCTAAGAAATCATTAGTAGGTTTACATTAGGGAATTTGGTGTGGTGTGTAGCCCTCTACCATTGGTCTCGTCACCATTGAGCTGAAAAGTGGCTAGTTGGATCCATTTCTTTGTCGGGTACTTTATACCCTTCAGAATCTTTTCCACCTCTAAGAACTAAGCCTCACATTCCTCAGGCTTGTCGCGCCCATCCAGGGTTAACACACTTAGTTAGTAGAACTATTGTATCTATGGGGCCCCTTTAGTGTCATCCTTGTTACTACTGCCTCCCAAGGATTGGACGAAGTCCCTTAACATCTCGCTTATCTCCTAGCGCATGCTCCTCCAAGTACTACCCTCCTCAACTCCACAGTCGAGTGCAATGGTCTTGTCGTGACCTTGGCCTCTTGGCATTTCACTACTACCAAGAAAACACACAAACAATCAGATGAAAAACTCCTCTAGTGTAGTCCTATAGAGCCATTAGACCAGACACCACCAAGCTGATGCACTGAGTGTAACCTACACTTTGATACCACTCTGTAATACCCCCGCCCTAGAGGCGCTAACCAACTACAGTATCTAATCCCAATTACAATAATAAATACAACAATTAAAATAACCAGAAGTTACCTAGGGCTAACTATCCATATCTCTGTGCAATTAGTTGGTCTAGAACACACGCACTGTGGATGAACTGCACTCCAAATAAGGTACCTAAAAACCAAAAATCAGACAAAACATGTATGAGTGACATCAAGTCACCTAGTATACGTTCAACCATGGAGAACTACGACAAAATAGCAAGAAAACTCAAAATCTCTATTCTTGCAAAACGATAACTTGAAACCTCGGTGAAACTGCAAAACTAGTTCACAGATCCTTGGAATTCTCTATCTAAGTTCAAAAATCATCAAGAAACCCTTTTTCCAAAACCATGCCATTTCTAAACCATTTTCTTATTCAAATCTCATGCATTTTAAATCATTTATTCATTTCGAGAAACCACATTCTTAACCAGATCCAACTCAAAGCCACAAGACCACACGTGGCTCAAAATACAAATACATATTGACTAGCAACTGGTTCAAACCACGAGTTTCAACTCGGTTAAAATCTGTCTAAAACGATAAGTTTAAAGCACGGTCTGATTCTAGCTTAAAAACCACATACATATCTCAATCACAATTCAATAGTGTCACTTTGATTAGATGTAACCAGGACATAAGCAATCAGTGAGGTAGTAACCCCGATCCTACTACAATGACGCAATGAAATTTCCCATGTGGGAAGACACTACCCCGGTCAGCAAGTCTTAACAACAATTTATTCATTACAAAGCACGGGGATAGGTCTTTTCTGACATCCAATTAGTGTCTGAATACCAAGATTTTACATTCTCAAGTCCAGCCAACATCGTCACAAAGTAGGGTAACTTGGTCTCTTTCAACTGCCCCAAACTTTAGCAACCACGTCTTGGACTAACAACCAGTCTCATCGAGGTCTCACGGCCCTACCAGTTGTCGCACTAACACTACATGAATCTGAAACAACCATTGGAAACTCTTTTCAAAACATGTGTGTTTTCTTCAAAAATCATTTTCAAAAATAATTCCCATTATAGGAAATATTTCCTACAAATCATCATCTCATTCACAGGGATTCTCACCAAAACACAACATGCCAAATTATCATGTAAAACCATTGACTTTAAACCTCAATGAACGCTTTACTCATATGGTTGATGGGCTTGATTCAGCATACCCAAATCCACTAATATGCCGAAATCTCCTAAATTTGGTTATGAGCACATGGATCCATTTCAGCATGCCAAAGGTTTCCAAGTGCTGAATTTCCCTGATTCGGCACATTTCGACATGTCCATTTGCCTTAGACCTTTCGTTCGTTGAAATGAGAGCTGTTGGCAGACCCCTCTCCAGTGAACCACAAATCACATAAAAAGCACCAAATGTAGTGCTTCAAGTTAGCTATCATTTGGGATAAATTTCAACAAAACCCACAAAGCATAGCTTATGCAATAAAATTGCAAAGGCGAGGAGCTTATAGAGCATGCACTATAGCACAATCACGAAAATCGACCAAAAATCCACAATAAATCTACAAAATTGCAAGATCTATGCCTACACTTGCAATCCCACCAATCTACACCATTTCTATGATTTTCCATGATTTATGCACCATTTATCATGATTTTTGCCAATTAAACAGAAAACACAAATGAGAGAAAAGGGGCAGGACATGTACCTGATCGCAACCTCCGACGACCCTGGCGAGTTCCTCCCTTTTCTCGTCGATCTTCGAGCCTCCTTGATCACTAGCAAGTCCTGACAGCACCACCCCTCTCCTCCTCTAGCCCTTTCTTATCTCTTGGCTCGCGCTTGCACCACTGGTTTCTCTCCTCTTCCTTTGACTCATGCCCCTTTTGCGCCATCACTCCTCCCTTTTTATCACCGCTCTCGTACCTGCCACCTCCGCTGCGTCCGTTGGTCGTCACAGCCTTCTCAAAGCTGGCGTGATGTGAAGGGTCGAGCAGGTTACGGGGTAGGGAAGAAGCTCGTGAAAGGGAGAGCACTGTACTCCATTAACCAAGGCTCAACCCAAGCCCCACACACATGGGAGGCACAACGAGCCAAAAAGCTACTCAAACCAAGGAAACCAATACAACACAGTCATACAGAGAGAGAAAGACACACACTGGGCTAACAACACAGTTATTATCCAATACTAAACCATATTACACAAATATTACAACACAGTTATAGCATACGTGCCTTGCTGTGATTCGACCATGCCACCTAATCCACCTGATCCAGCCCCCTCGCCGTCGAGGCGTACTCTGGGAGACTTGTTCCTGGATTCCCTCAGGGCTACTACCGCCAACCGCGAGGGTGAAAGCAGGGAGGGGTGCAAGGATTCTCTCCATTATCTAAAATGAGGGAGAGGGGGCCTTCCCCTCCGAGGCCGAGGAGGTCGTGGTTTACTCTGGCAGTGTTTACGTTCCCGGCAACCTCTGCCTGACCATGTCTTGGTGAAGCCTACCTCATGGGCAGAGCGATGCTCGAGGGACAAGCTAGACAACCCTAGGACCCTTAGTTTCATAGCACCAGTCATCAAGGATGGGATCAGGGTCACAGTTTCAGCCAACTGGAGTCGAGTGCTCATGGACTACTTTATCAGATTCAAACCCTACGTCCAGCACTGGCTAAACACTTCAAGCGAGTCTAGACACTGACAGGGGATCTGTAGGTTCTCTAGCGGGGAAACGGTTTCCTGCTCTTCAAATTCTCAAACGATCGGGACCTAGAGCGAGCTCTAGAAGGCGGTCATGGTTCATCAAAGGGAAGCCGTTGGTTTTACGCCAATGGACTTCTGAATCGAAGATTGAAAAGGATAAGCTCACTAGCCTTCCCATATAGGTTCGGTTTCCCAAACTGCCGCTCCGGTACTGGTCCTCCTCGCTGATCAGCAGAGCGGCCAGCACGCTCGGAGTACCTCTCTACATGGACGAAGCCACTGCTTCAGGCTCTAAGGTCGATTACGCTCGGGTGTGCATCGAAATAGATGCACTCTTCAGCTTTCCGCCAACCACTTTAATGGAGGTGAACGGCCTACAGGAAGAAATCAAGGTCACCTATGACTGGATTCCCAAGCCCTGTACCGTTTGTAACCCTTTCGGCCACGACCAGAGATCCTGTAGTGCAGGACCCGAAAGACAGGATAGTATGGGGACTGGATCGGCAGAACAGCTGGAAGGTTTGGTAACGGTGGTGGCGATGGCCGGGGCAGCTCCTGGAAGCACGACCCCTCCCCCTTCTCACACCGCTGATCCATTATCTGAGAGGCCGCTCTCCCCTCTCCGCTTCGACTACGGAAGCGACCTCATAAACTGTACCAAGTCTCCCAAGGCAGTCCCAGCACTCTCCGGGGAGGCTTCATCCTCCATTGTGGGGGCTTTTTCTGAGGGAACAAAGGAACCTGCGATAGACGTATCTCCAGGAGACGCCTCTCGTAGGGAACCTCCTACCTGCAAGACAGCCATGAAGTACAAGGGTACCCTGCACGTTAAGAAGCACCCTGTCGGGGAGGGGGGAAACTACTCTAATGCATTCAAAGCTTTGGATTCTCCCAAGATTGATGTGGAAGCCCTGGTTCTCAAGGCTCAGCAGACTCGCAAAACGGTCCACCCGCGGTTTCTAGGTATGTCCAGCAAAAACCTCCCTTCGGACAAGGTAGACTTGCCGGAGCGCCCTCCGGGATTTGAATGCTGATTCTCTGTTGGAATGTGCGGGGCTTGAATGACGGCGGCAAGCTCTACGCGATCAGGGATTTCACTCGTCGCCGACACTACGACATCATTTGCCTCTTGGAGCACAAGCTGAAGAAAGACATTGACCTTGTCTGTAGGAGACACTGGAGTTCGTTCGAGGTCATGAATAATTTGCAGTCGGATCAGTTGAGGCGTATTCTGGTGCTGTGGAACAAGGACATGGTTCACCTCACTCTGAAGGAGCAATCCAGCCAATTTATGCATCTGGAAGTCTCCGCCCCGCCCCTCCCGCCTTTCGCCCTCACAGTGGTGTACACTGCGAACGCTCTGGCCTCTAGGATGTTTCTTTGGGACAATCTTGTCTCCTGCTGACCCTTGCTTCCCTGGATGCTCTCTGGGGATATTTTTTTTTTGTCAAAAGTAAGGAGGGGGACCCTCATATGATTAAAAGAAATCTATACAAAAAGTTGAGCATAATGCTCTACAAGGCCCAGTTGGCCCAACAAGGAGCATAATGCTCTACAAAGCCCAAGGCTACCAAAATGGTCCCTGCCCAAAAAAGTAGCCCCGAAATGTCCAAGACTCGTAACCCAGCATTAGCCAGGCCAGAGCAAGCCAGGAAGGCAAGACAGCCAATCCGGCCCAATAGCCAGTCCAGCGCCAAAAATGCCAGCGACACCTCGAGCATCCATAAGCATGCAGTACAGAGCTTCGTGTACACAACAGTGCCATACAACCACGAACCAAAATGTGGCCATGCCCCACACAGAGTCACAGGGGCGTAGCAAGGTGGAGAACTTCAGCAACGGTTCTCGGGCTATAGTTGGTTTCATGCGTTCGCCTATTCCTCTCCATCCAGATCCCAGAGAGGATACTTGTGACCATCCTTGTGAGAGGAGGCCGAGGCAGCCGCATCGGCTGCTGCAACCAGAGAGGAAGAGCGTCCCTGAGAGAGGTAACCGGTGTTATCGAGCGAAGGCCTGCTAGGTTCCAAACAAGTGCCGTGAAGTGGCACAACCAGAATAAGTTGTCTAGACTCTCCTCAGCCCGACCACACAAAATACATCGTGAAACCACTACAATTCCTCTACGCTTCAGGGCGTCATGAGTCGAGAGAGCACGACGGAGTATCCTCCATGTACAAAACACATGTCGCGCAAATGCCCCCTGTGCCCCAGAGTAGATCCGCCCAACTGCAAATATCGGCCCTAGCTGTGATGGCCTCCCAAGCAGAAGTGAAGCTGAAAAGATCCCCTGTAGGCACCCAGCAGATCACATCGCAGCCCCCAGCTATGGGTGTGTTAAGTATAGAAGGCCAGAACTCGTGCATGTCCAGCGTGGTGGGTGGAGGAAGGCACCAGCTGCCATCAACAATGAAGGAGCTGACCGGACAGGAAATTTCGCCACCCAACTCCCTCCGCAACCGAAGCGCCACCACCGTGTGGATGCTCCTGGAAGACCCGACGTGTGGATGCTCTCTAGGGATTTCAACTGTACGAGATATAGCCACGAAAAATCAGGTGGCGCGCGCACTTGTCAGACTGCAATGGACGATTTCAATGAGTTCATTGCTGTGGCAGCGCTCCTAGAGATGCCTACCTCTGGCGAAGAATACACCAGGAGTAATATGCAGCGCTCTAATCCCATTTCCAGTAGATTGGACCGCACACTCATATCCTTAGATTTTTTAACGGCTTTTGAGCATTGCAACACTCTCGCGGAACTTTGACATCTACGCGATCATTCTCCGCTGACGGTCACACTTTCGCGAGTGCTTAGTCAACCGTGAAAATTCTTCCGGTTTTACAACCACTAGGCAAATCATCTGGACTTTCAAGCGGTTGTCGCAGATTGTTGGCGATACCGTTCTGAGGGCAATCCCACCTTCAGCTTCACCAGGAAGCTGGACAATCTTAGCCAGCGACTGTGGGTCTGGGTCAACCAGACATTTCGAAGCATTCCGAAGCGTATTGCCACCTGTGAAGCTTCCCTCCGATCCTTGTAGGAGAAGCTCAGCGAGGACCCTAGCTCCCCAATTTACCTCCCGGCGGAATGCAATTATCGTAGCCAACTGAAGCACCTTTACTGGAGGGAGGAAATGATTGCCTGGCAGCGTGCCCGGCTCAGATGGATGAGGGATGGGGACACGAACACAGTGTTTTTCCATGCGACCATCAGAGCGAGGTGGGCGCACAACCTCATCAGAAGCATCATAGTGGACGGAGACACTGTGGCGGACAGTGCGACGATCTCCCACATGTTTGCCCAGAGGTTCAGAGAGCTTCTCTGTCCTAACCATGCCAGCATCCTAGGCTCTCTCCCCCTTTCCAGCAACTCCCTAGCCTTCGAAGACAACAACAGGCTTTGCGCGCTTGCTTTGGAGGAGGAACTCAGGGAGGTGGTCAAGCAGCTGAACCCGAACAGAGCACCAGGCGAGGACGGTTTCAATGGTTTCTTCTACCGCCAGGCTTGGGAGATTATCTACAAGGACTTGCTACAAGCGGTCAACAACTTCCTCCGCTCGAACAAGCTGCTGCGGAGGGTCAATCGGACGATACTTTGTCTCATCCCCAAAAAAGGAATCCCAGACGCTATTGACGACTACCGGCCAATCGCGCTCTGCAATGTTCTTTACAAAATCATCTCTAAAGTCCTGGCGAATATCCTGCCTGCACTTATTGACCACAACCAAGCTGCATTCATAAGAGGCAGACAAATTGGAGACGTGATCCTGCTGGCTCACGAACTTTGCCACAGCTTGAAAGCATCACGGCGGACAGGCCACATGTATATCAAGCTTGATCTTCGCAAAGCATTTGATACAATCCAGCGCCCCTTTATTTGTGCCTCACTTCGCGGAATGGGATTCTCTGAGAGGTGGATCAACTGGATTGCTGAGTGTATGAACTACCAATACACTATCGCGATCAATGGCTCGAGATCTGAGTGGTTCAACTCTTCCCTTGGTTTGAGCCAAGGCGACCCTCTGTCGCCATACCTTTTCGTCTCAGCTATGCAAACCCTGTCAGATTTACTTAAACAGGCTATATCCAGGGGAGACCTGGAACCTATTCGGCTGGGGGAGCTCTCCATCTCCCACATCATTTTCGCCGACGACTTGATGATTTTCCTCCAGGCAGACAAGAAGAATGCCAGAGGGTTGAAGCACACTCTGGACAGATTCTCAGCTCTGTCAAGCCTGCGCATCAACTACCACAAGAGTTTTATATTCTTTGGTGGATCTACTCCACATCGCCGCTGGATTGCGGCTAACCTGGGGATCTAGGAGGGGGAGCTCCCAGTGAAGCACCTAGGCTTACCACTGACCTCCAGACGACTTTCCATAACGGATTGTGCCCCACTCCCCAAGGCAGTCGACAACAAGCTACAATCATGGAGGGCCAAGCTCTTGTCCTACGCGGGCCGCCTGGTTTAAATCTGATCTGTACTCTCCACGCTCCATATCTACTGGACATCTACTATTGCCTTACCAGCGGGCATCCATCGCGAGATCGACCGCAGACTGATGAGATTCCTCTGGTTCGGTTTTGACTCCAACAGGTGCACTCTCATCTCCTGGAACGAGGTGTGTCTCCCAAAGGAGGAAGGAGGGCTAGGCATCCGCCGAACTCGTGATTGCAACCGCACGGGGATGCTCAAGCTTTTATGGGAGCTAGAAACCAAGCTGGAGGCCCTCTGGGTGAAGTGGATGCAGAAGAAATACTTGCGCGGCAAATCCATCTGGTGCTCGAGACCACCAAATGTTGCATCGTGGGCCTGGAGAAGCATTTTCCGAATGCGAGAAGTGGCAAGACCACTGATGAGCTACTAGATTGGAAATGGCAGAGATACTTTCTTCTTCCTTGACCCATGGATAGTTGGCCATACCGGACCCATCCCCCCCAAGCCACTTCACGACTTCTACGTGAGCTGGACAGTGATGACACCTCCCCAGTTAGCTGTTTCGTTGAAGACGGATCATGGTGATTACCACGACCAACAACACTAGACATGCACGACCTCTGGCTGGCCATCCTAGGGACCCCCGTCACTAGAGAACAAGACAAGATCATTTGGGTTCCAACAGGGGACCAATTTACACTCAAATCAGCTTGGGATGCTATTCGCCCACGAAGGGAGAGAATATCTTGGGCAGGTCTGATCTGGGGCAAGGGTGTCATTTTCCGTCAGGCTATCTGTGCTTGGAGGGTGATTCGTCGTGCTCTTCCCACACACGATGCGCTGAGGCGTCGAGGTTTCGAAATCGTTTCCAAGTGTATCCTTTGTGGATCAGCGGCAGAAACCCTGGAACACTTATTGTGGACATGTCACTTCTCATCCCAGGTTTGGTCGCTTGCTGGTACCCGACCGACTTCCCCGGAAGTTACTCTGTCGACTGCAATCACCTGGTGGTCGCAGGGGTCGCGCTCAGGCACTCCCTCAGCCAAGGTTTTCACTGGAATCACCTCCAGACTTTGGACGGAGAGGAACAAAAGGTTTTTTGAAGAAGGTTATCGACCCAGGTCCGCGCATGCTCTCCTCCTCGAAGCCACCAGGCACTGAGCTAGTTGCTGGAATCGGTAAGCCCTACTAGTCAAGTCTCTTGCTACTGTGCCACGGGCAGGAGGCATTTGGAGGGGTGTCTGTTTGTTGTTTGCATGGCACTGTTCTGCTCACGTGGAGGCTGGGACGCTGTCGGTTTGCTTGTTGGCATCCGTGGTACAGCCATCTTGTGTGAGGCACGTTCTGTCTATTGGGCCCGATTTTTTGTTGCTTATGCATCTGGTGCTGGGCCTCTGATTGCCTTGGCTTGGTTTTTGTCTTGGACAGGTTGGTTTGTTTTGGACTGCCTTTGGGTTGCCTCAGCTTGTTGAATTTGCCTGAGTTGTTGGCGGGCCATTGTCTTGTTCTTACTTAATGTACTTTGTTGCACTGTTTTGCTTGTGGGCCGTATGGGCCTTGCTGGCCATGCGCCTTGTTTGGGGCTATGGATCCCAAACACTTTTGTACAGTTCTTTTTCTTTATAACATTTGAGGGTCTCCCTCCTTACATTTGGCAAAAAAAAAAAAATTACAAATATTTCGTTGTTTACAATAATTTTAGATAATCGGACATTGGTGTTACAAGCCATTTTTGTTTACATAGTGTAAGACCATTGCCATTTGTTCTTTTGATGTTATATCATGAAATTCATTAACTAGAATAATATAAAAATCATTACCAATATCTTTAACAATCTGTTTAGATATTTCATTTGCTAATGTAGATACAATATCCTTTTGAATTTTGAGTGATGTTAGTTTATTATTTCCTAGAGCATTCTTCAACAAAACTTTTCCAATTTTTTCATTATGTGTAGTAAACCACTTCAACAATTCAAGAAGATTTTCTTGATTTGAGGACTTTTCAGTTTTGTCGTGACTATGAAAAGGTAAACATTGATGTATGAAAAAACATATGCAATTAATTGAAGCATTCAAATGAATGTTGTATTTCTTTTTATCTATTTCTGATTGCTTAGAGATGGAGTAGAAATACTTTGTTTCTTATTTATTAGAGTCTTACACTTTAACCTAGAAGAATTATGCAAACTATTGTGCTTCCCAACATGATTATATAATCTCTGTTTATTATTTCAAGCATTAAATCCTCTTGTCACAAAAGTTAGATCAACACCTACTTTTAAACAAATATAATAAAACAAACAAAAAACAACATATTTCTCCATATTGTACTCTATCCAATCGTTAAACTCAACAAACTACTCAACATTGAAACGACGTTTGCAGTTTCAAAATATAGTGTATGGATAATCATGTCCTTGAGATTGACAAAACCCTTTTTTGCAAATATGCTTGTTCTATTCAATCATGATCATCAAATGTGATAATTTTCTATAGGTAGTCTTAAACTAGGATCTAAAATTCAGAACAAACTTTCTTTGAACTTGAAGATGACGTCTAATTACATTCATGACTACTAGTAGTAGGATTAGGTTTACTTCTCATTAATGATCCTTCTAAATGTCTTTTTTAATCAATTATTTATCCATTTTTGTTTACAAAATACAACTACTTCATAATCAAGACTGCATTTAAAACATGGAAGAAAATAACATCATAACAAATATTAACAAAGATCTAAAGAAAATAAAACAGGAATAACAACAAAATTAAGAAAATAATACAAGAAGTAACAATTAAGAATTAAGAAATTATGCAAAAATTTGTTCGATTTTATTAACTAGAAAAAAAATTCCAGCGCATGCTTCGTGAGTTTTATTTTTTAATTATCATATATTGACTAATGATTAATGCACAAAGAGCACAGTAGCAAAGTAATTGAGCAAGAAGAATTTAGAATTAGTAAAGACCGATTACAGTGTTGTTGGTCAAACGACAAATGCTAGATAGAAGATCGAAGGAGGGGAGGAACAGAGGCTAGAGAGTGGAAAGTGGAAGGTGAGGGCAGAGTGTGGTAGGACGAGGGCGAGAGCAATTGCTGAAGGCAGAAGGCGAGAATAAAGACTGTAGAGTACAGGATAGAGGGACTTCTGACTTGTAGAGAGACAGTGAGAGAGAGACAGAGAGAGAGAGAGAGAATGTCACAATGGGAAACAAGAATGAATATTTATGTTACAGGGTACATGAGTGTAAATTTTCTATAAAATACAAGATGAAGAGGGTTCTTTTCAAAATTAAAGTACATCATATGACTAATAAACTATACTTTGCTTGGTGTCGATGATCATTTAGCTCTTTCCATTATGTACAAAATCACCATAATACCCTCACCATCTGGCTGTCGAAGGGTCCAACGCTCGCAGTGGTCGGTGCACTTTGGTTATTCCACTCTTCCTCTTCACTCTTCACTCTTCACGAAGAAAGAACGAAGAAAATGGCGGCTCTTCCCTGTTCTTGCTCCCACTGGTGGCACGCGCCATTCTACATCGCTGCCACCGTCGCCCTCCTCGTCGCCGCCTTCTCCTCCCCACCGCCTTCCTCCTCCTCCTCCTCCTCTACTACCACAACCACCGCTGCTGCAGCCGCAGCCGTGGCGCTCCACCGGTCCGGGTTCCATCTCACGGCCGCAATCCTCCAGGTATCCCCTGTATCCATCTTCCCTCTTTTTCCCTCCTCCATCTCCAGCAGCGCTACTACTCTCTTTGTTGTCCCAGATGACGCCATCTCCAACCTCTCCCTTCTCCACCACTCTTCTTCCCTCTCCAACCAGCTCTTCCGCTCCCACACCGTCCCCATCCCCCTGCCGTTTCAACATCTCCTCCGAAAACGCAACCGCACCCGCTTCCCCACCCTACTCCCCGACCGCGACCTCTATCTCCATCTCGTCGCCGCCAACAGATCATCGGTTGTCGTCGCGGGTCGGAAGCATGGGTCCGTCCTCATCAACGACGTGGCAATCACGCATCCCGATCTGTTCGTCTCACGATCCCGCGTCATCCACGGCGTAGCAACGCCGCTCTACGATGACTTCCGCCGCTGCAGCATTGGAGATCCGAGGGTGGCGGTGGTACCGTGGGATCGGGTGGTTAGGGTTCTAAGCTCCCTGGGGTTCGCGTCGTTCGCCGTGGGGATCAACTCGGTTCTTGATGTCTTGGTGAGGCTGGTCAATTATCCGGGGGGCGGTGGTGGTGGTGGTGGAGTGACGGTTTTCGCACCGAGAAATGAGGGGTTCGATTACGTGGCTTCATCCAGGCCGTTGCTGGAGAGAGCGGTCCGGAGACACGTCGCTGTTGGGTTGTTTTCGTATCGGCAGATTACGGCCATGGGGTCGTCGGGAGAGGGCTTGAAGACTCTGGATGATAATGGGGATATTAGGATCACCGGAGGTGAGAGTACTGGAACGACAGCAGCAGTGACAGCAGTGGCAGCAATGAGCGTGAATGGGGTCGAGATCACCGAGCCGGATTTGTACGAGGAGGTGGCGTTTGTGGTGCATGGTGTGGTCAGGGCTCTTCAACCGGTTCAACAGCTCTTAAACTAGCTCAATTCTTGCATCTTTTATTTTTGAGTTTAATTGTGAGAAGATCAATGTCTGATGAGATCATTTGGGCTGGTTTTCGTGCGTGCGATTGAGAGGAACCAGCTTATTAAATGATGTGTAAATGATATGGCTAACTCCAGCTTAAATGATGTGCAAGTGATATGGCCAACTCCTGCTTCTTATCCATGTATAGTTCTAGTATGAATTTCTCAAGTCAAGATATTTTTCTACCAATGTACCATATAGTATGTATATAGTTGCATTAATTTCATTTGAACTCTTTTACATCTTCCAGCTGCATGGGTACTGGATCAGCATTGGGATTCGAGTTGGCAGTCCTCGACACGAGGAGCGCAACGTGCCAATGATTGGAAGACAGTAGTGGGGGGCAGATTCCCGACCAGGCTGTTATTCTATTTATTCTGTTGAAACTTCGTTTCTTTTCTGTTAGGCGCCCAATCATAGGTTGCCACCTGTCCTGTTTGTTGAAAGCTTCTAGAGGCCTTGTATCAGAGCTGCGAACTGGACACACCCTTCGGCAAGCAAGTTATCATCCCATTTCTTTCTTTTCCATTTCTACTTACAAAATCATGTAGTTCTCCTATGGTGCTTCAGCCACTTTCAATCCATATTGGGGTGTCTCTGTTGCACTTGCACTGCCATCTTCGATAGTTAAAGTCTTGTCCCCGACAGAGATGAAGCTTTGGCGAGAAAAGAATGTGTTACAACTACGATGAGCAATGGGTAGAGGGTCATAAATGTAAGACTCAATAACTCTTCTTGTTGCGAGGGGAGTGGGAAGAATGGGAAAAAGCATTAGAAGATGAGGGAGATGAAGAAGAAGAGCCCCAGGTGTCCTTGCATGCCATAGCTGGAGTGGTCTGCCAGGAGACACTGAGGTTGTGGGGTATGTTGGGGAAGAGAAGGGCCTTGGTGATGGTCAATACTGGTAGTATTCATAACTTCGTTGTTTCGGAGTTAATGCTAGAGATCTTAAGCAGTGTTGGTATTCTATCCATGGTAACCATTGCTAGAGGTCACAAATTGCCGACGCAATGAGAGTGTTCGAATGTGATACTGAAGTTACAGGGAGTTCCAATCGAGATAGATGGTCAGTTGCTGAAAATTTGTATCTATGACATTATACTGGGTGTTCAATGGCTCAGCACTTTGGGTCCTCTTAAGATGGCCTGCTAAGGAAGACGTTGGAATTCACCACTCAGGGGTAGAAGTAGAGTTGGAAAATGAGTCGGGCCGAGCAGCCTGCTTGGGCCTGGACCAGGCCGATCCGGCCCGAAGGGTGGTCCGGACCGGGCCTGTTCCTGCAGACCATGGGCCCGACACGGTCCATGGCCCGTATGTGGGTCGGGCCGGTCCATTGGGTTTAAAATGAATTTTAATTTTTTTTTATTAATAAAAAAATATTTGAAATATAATAATTTTTTAATATAAAAAATACAAAAGATATTTACATCATTTGTTTTACATTTTTTTTAAAATTTTTACATCAAGAATTATTTATTTGGGGAGTTTATTCTACCTGTTGAAGTTGATGTCGCATCATCATTTGAAAATCATCACTTGAAAATCCTCACTTGAAAGTTGGGAGAAAGTTGTAGACTTGTAGTTGAGAAGAGAAGAGAAAATTGAGTTGTGAAGAAAAATGAATGGAGTAGAGGGATATTATAGGATAAATGGAGTGATAGTTGTTAAGATTAAAAAAAAAAGATTAATGCAACAGCTAAATAACCGTTGAAAACGACAACATTATTTAGCCGTTGGCCTTTGCCAACGGCCTTATAGCCGTTGCAGAATGGTGCGCTAGGTCGGTGCATCAGGTATGTGCGCTCCAATTTTTTTTTTTAAAATTTTTACAAGCAGGTCGGCCCGGCCTAGATTGATTTCAAGGGCCAAATTGGGCCTAGTAAACGGACCTTTCTGGCCTAGACCTTGGGCCTGGCACGGCCCACGGTTCACGACAAGCCTGGCCCGTGGAATTTTTTTTTGGACCCTGATTGTGCCGAGCCCAAGCTGGGCCTGGCGATCGAGAGCCGGCCTAGCCCGATTTGGGCCAGTTTGGTCCGATTTCCACCTCTAGGTAGAAGGTGAAGTTGCAAGGCATTCACTAGCCTGATTGTGGAATGGATAGGACAAGAAGACATGGCCAAGGAGCTGCGAAGTGCCTGAGATTGATTGGTGGTCCATGTGACGGAAATAGAACAAGGTCTTCATGTCATTTCCCCAAGTCCCCCCCTGAGATTGCTCCAGTATTAGCTGAATTCTCAAAGGTGTTCCATGAATCCACTGCTTTACCTCCCAAACGTCCTACAGACCATCGCCTCCCTTTGAAGGATGAGTTGAAGGCAGTGTCAGGTGCTCCCTATTGATACCCATATCATCAAAAACATGAGATGGAGAAACAAGTACGGGAACTGTTGGCAGTAGGTATGGCCAATTGTAGTAATAGTCCTTTCTCATCTCTAGCCTTTCTTGTTCACAAACATGATGGAAGTTGGCATATGTGTGTCGCATATAGGGCTCTGAACAATCAAACGATCAAGGATAAGTTCCCCATACTACTGATTGATTAGTTGTTGGATGAATTAGGCCTTGCTCAGGTTTTTTCAAAGTTGAAACTACGTCTAGGCTATAATCGGATATGGGTGCATGAGGACGACATACACAAAACCACCTTCGGGACACATGAAGGTCATTTTGAGTACTTGGTGATGTCGTTTGGTCTTATCAATGCTCTGTCCACCTTCCAGAGCATTATGAATGAAATATTCAGACCCTGGCTTAGACATCTTGTCTTAGTCTTTTTTGATGATATACTATTGTATAGTTCCAACTTACAGGAACATGTGAAGCATTTGAGGATAGTTCTTGAAGTCTTTAGAGTTAATCACTTGTTCGCAAAATCTTCTAGGTGCAGTTTCGGTATGTTTGAAGTAGAGTGCCTAGGTCATGAAGCCTAATCAAAGTAAGATACAAGGAGTAGTACTACAGCGGCCTCTCCCAAAATCACCCAAAAGCTCTGCGAGGATTCTTGGGTCTTACGGGCTATTACAGGAAGTTTGTGCGAAATTATAGAAGTATTGATGCGCCATGTACAAATCTTCAGAAGAATGATAGTTTCAAATGGATGGATGAAGCGACCAAGGCTTTTGAAGCACTCAAGGTAGCCATGACTCAACCTTCGGTATTACTACTTCCCAATTTCAGTAGAGATTTTGTAATGGAATGTGATGCTTCTGGAGTTGGCATGGGAGCGGTAATTTTACAGGACAATTAGCCATTGGCATACATCAGTCAAGCTTTTACCAGGCAGCAAGTAAGTTTATCCACCTACGAGAAAGAAATGTTGGCTATATTGTTAACTATAAGGAAATGGTGAACATACTTGTTGGGAAGGCGATTCATAATCAGGATGGACCAGAAAAGCCTAAAATTCCTCTTGGAACAGAAGACCAACACCTCAGCACAACAAAAATGGTTGGCAAAGCTCATGGGTTTTGACTTCAAGGTCGAATACAAAAAGGGTAGCACAAATGTGGCAGAATTTGCCCTTTCTAGATGAAGAAGTTGGAAGTGAATGCCATGTCACTATTGTTGCTTGAAGGGGTGGAGGAACTCAGGTGCTCCTATGGGGATGATGACTTGTAGGCACTTGACTAACAATTGGAGAATGGCCACTTGGACTCTAGCAAGTAGAGATGGGTTGTTGTACTACAAGCACTGGATGGTGGTGGGCTCCCAATCAGTGTTGAGAGGCAAGATTTTGCAGGAATTCCATGAGTCCCCTCTAGTAGGCCACACAGACTTCTTAAGTCCAGACCAGAGACTTAAAAGGTGTGTTTATTGGCAAGGGATGAAAGATTTCACCAAAGAGTTTATCAGACTGTGTAATACCTCTCAAAGAATCAAGGTCAAACACCTACATCTATTTGGTCTGCTACAACCGCTGCCTATTCCAGAACAAGTTTGGGAGGACATCTCGATGGATTTCATCGAGTGACTGTCGGTGGTCATTCTGATCGTGATGGACTGATTTTCTAAGTACGCCCACTTCCTAAATCTGAAGCACCCATATACCGCACCTGTGGTAGCTTAGAAGTTCACTGATGTCGTCGTAGGGTTACATGGATTTCTGGCCTCCATAGTCAGTGATCGAGCAAGGTTTTCATGAGTCGCTTCTAGAAGGTCCTGTTTAAGATGTCAGGAACTCAACTCAAGATGAGCACGGCATATCACCCACAAATCGACGACCAGTCGGAGGTCATAAATCGTGGTTTATAAATGTACCTACGTTGCTTCTGCATCCAAAAGCCCAGAGAGTGGGTGGACTGGATACCTTGGGCAGAGCTAAGCTACAACACTTCTTTTCATTTATCCATCCAGAGTAACCCTTTTGAGGTTATGTATGGTTGCCGACCACTGACACTGGTAGCTTTTGTGCTCAGAACTACCTACGTCCACGGGGTAGAGCAGCACTTGAAGAAAAGGGACCAGACCCTACTCCATTTGATGTACCACTTGAAGTGTGTGCAGGAGAGGAGGAAGAATAATGCGGATAAGCTATGCACAAAACATGAATTCTACGTAGGGGACTTGGTTTTCACTACAAGAAAAATTAGAATTTGCGAGGACAAGCAGCGAGGACTTAGCGAGGACATGTCCTCGTAATAATCTAACGAGGACATATAGCGGGGATCTTGTGAGGAAATGTCCTCGCTTAAATTTAACGAGTAGATAGCGAGGAAATATCCTCGTTAGTGTCCTCGCTAATTCCGATATAAAATACCTCGACGCAGGTTCTGTCCCTTTGTTTCTTAACCTAAACTCGCATCTTTTCTGCCTCCTCCTGCGCTGCGTCCTTCTCCCGCGACGATCTCCTCCTGCGCCGCATCCTCCTCCCGCCTGTCGACGGTGTCGATGGTGCTCCTCCTGCACTGCGTCCTCCTCCCGCCTGTCGACGGTCTCCTCCGTGCGCAGTGTCGCCTCCTCCTGCGCTGCGTCCTCCTCCCGCCCGTAAGTTTCTACGTCATCCTCCGTGCCCTAAGTTGAACTGTGGGAAACCCATGCACGGCCTGCCACCACCACGCCCATCTGCACCTCCCGTCCAACAGCCTGCCACAACTTTTGTTAACTGAATGTGATGTCAAGTAGTCGAAAAAGAGGGGATTGAGTCTTGTTTCCACCCATTATATGTGATACATCCGAGGAGGACTTTGTTTAGATATCCTTTTTTTAGTTAAGATTTTGTTGACATGCCAATTGGCCACAAAAATGGAAACTCTGAAGCCTCAAACTAAACATGTGCATGGTTCTGTCTAGTTTTAGATTCTACTGTTCACATCAAGCACCTGGTCTTGTTTTGTATGCCTCCTAAGTCCTAATAAGTGGTTTCACCTCATGTTCAACAACAAGGAAAATCAACTTGAAAGAGACTCGACAAATATCTTGCTTCTTGGAAACATGAATCACTTGGTGCTGAAATAAT